>JAYMTH010003252.1:0-11181 GCA_036897465.1 Pelargonium australe | reverse complement strand
TATATATATATATATATGCACACGAGAAGAGTAATGTTATATGTCTTAAATTTTGTACAAAATGATGCGTCAAACAATAAGATATTACACATCATTTAATTCATGAATGAGTTGACATGTCACGTGTACGTCATGTATAAACAATATTTTTCGTTATATATTTCAGTCTATCTTCCGTGCAAAGCACGTGCAACGCACGTGATTAAATACTAGTATAAGTAATATCTAGGAAAAATTACATGTACCAACGCTATGCTTGATATTTTTTGCACTTGAATACCTTAAACTATTTTTCATTACTTGTGGCTACCCTAAATTTTTCAGAGTTCAATTTTTAGAGTAATCTAGAAAGAAAAACTCAACCTAGATCCAAACCCTAGCAACATACGTACTCACAAGCCTAATTTCAAGTCGAGCTCGAGTTCGACTATTTTTTACCGAGTCGAGCTCAAGCCATAATTTATAAGTTCGTACGAGCTCGAGCCGAACGTGAGTCGAGTATAAAGGTGTCGAGTCGAGCCGAGGCTTGCCTTTACAATTTTAGGCTTGACTCGGCTCGATTACACCCCTAATGGTAGTTACGTATTTCCCCTGATATCTAACATACATCAACGATGATATTGGCTTCTTGAGCTGCAACATACACCACAGATGGATGATAAGCCTAAAAGAAAGTAATCATTCTACAGCTATCTTACTTTGCTCAACCAATCAAAATAAAATAAATACTCAGGAAGAATTAAGTAGAACCAAAAACAAGAACAATGAGCTTTTTCTCCCAACTTGCTCTGAGTTCCTTCAAATTAAGCAAAAGAACTCATGTAATTTATCAACATATAAGTACTATGTTATGTACACAATTCTGTACCCTAACAAAATGATCCAGTATACAAATTTCTTTTCCTTGATGCTCAATTAACAGTAATAATATACACACGAAATGGGGACATATCTGCATTTGCTTCAACAGCAACAACCTTTCTTGTTCCGGAAACTCAAAACATTATCTTTTTGGATCTCTGAGAAGAGCAAGAACCTCAATCTCGTCCATGGCAGATTCCGATACAAGCTGAAGAGGGGTGTTTCCTTGATTATCCATAGCTTGTGAATCCGCCCCCCTGCAACCATATCAACCCTCGGTTACCTTTTACAAAATTGAAGTAAAACATTATAATGTCCCTCCACTTGCCAAAGACCCATTCTGTACTCACTCATCCCAGAGAACTTGATACAATTCCATGACGAGATGTAATAGAAACAAAGGTATTCAGAAAACCAAATTCACCTTATAAGCAGCAGTTTTGCAATTTTAGTTCTCCCAGTGAGAATACAATGGTGCAGTGGTGTCTGCCCTCTCGAGTCAGTAGCGTTTATGTTCGCGCCATATTGTAGAAGCAGCTCTACCATGCCCATATCAGCAGTTTGGCAGGCAAGGTGAAGCAGGGAACATTCATCAGGACTTTCCTCCTCTGTCATCTCACCTTCATTTTTCTTTGAGGGGTCAAGACAGCTTGATAATGGCTCACCCAAATTATCATTTGCTACGGTGCCAAATTCTTTATCAACGCCTTTCCTTCTTTCCAACTGCATTAATTTGCGCATGGTGAAGGATGTACTAAACGACGATGGTCCATGGATAGTATTCAAATCTGCTGTAGAGTTGACAATGTAGCGGTAAACTGCTTTCTTGTCATTTGTATGGACACTTTCCCACAGCTGTTGTGCTATTGATTCGGCATGCTGATTGCCTGTTATCTTGCGGACAAATATTTTCTCTGAATACTGCAATTAGCAAAAACAGCAATTCCAAGTCCGCAAATGACAATAACTATTATCATTACATAACCTTGGAGATATATGTTACTGTACACCAATCATTTAAAAGGCTTCACAAATAAACAACAGACTTAACATAATGAACAGCGTATAATAGGGAAAAATTTAGGGATTTAAACTCTACAAATGAGAATGTATACTATTAGGATTTTTACGATTGCGACGAACCATTCAAGTCCATTACGTGCGCTAATTTTTGTGGACCTGTCAAATATGACTAGGGTTTCGAAGTCACACAAGGCGCTCGCAGTCACATGGTTTAGAATTCTAGTTATATATCATTGACACATCATCAAAAGTTGGTCGCATGAGTCTAATGTTACTTCAAACATTTAGTCATACTTCCCACTTCAACAAAAATTAACAGACAAAATTAACGTATTTAAATGACCCTCATAGTTCATGTCTTCATTTATACGAATGAAAAGTTCATATCCCTGTTTGTACATTTGATCATGGGGCTGTCCAGCAGACATCATTTTCACTACTAATTTGCAGAGGAAGATAACTTGAAGTAATTTCTTTATTTTTATTCATGAAATGGTATCTACACCAATGGATATCATTCATCATTATTTCTGAAAGTTTCAGACTCAGTCTATGAAAAGAGGAAGATTTCTACTAAATGGTATGAAAAGAACCAACAATTTTATTGATTTTTATCTGATTGGGATCCTAGAAAGTGTGATATGGCTGTATTCACTTTTCCTAAATTTACTCTTGGTATGATTGGTGATTTACTTCAACACCAAGGTCCAGGGTAAGTGCATGAAGCAGAAAGTAATGCACACACCACAAATATTTTCATGTGAAATACTACTAATAAATTATTTCAAGGATTCAGCCACCATCTTAAAAAATTAATAAATTGATTTCACATCCCTTTTAAAAGATCCAAGACATATTTTCTTCTAGAGTAGAAATCCCCATTCAACCACACACGGACCATAGTGCTACAAATCACTAAGTTTGCATTTGAGAATTCTACGTCAGTGCTAGCATATCAGCAATTGCTAACTAGGGTATAAACTACATTCCAAATGTAAACAATATATAGCTCGAGTCACTTTAAGAGGATTTATTGTCCATGAATGTTGCCATTGGCCCACAGATATCCATTTATGAAAGAACATTTAACAGGAGCTGACAAAGAGCATTACCTTTGCATGAATGAAAAAGTCCTTAACTGAAATTGGATCATCATGACTAGGTTTTCTCACACGAACTACTTTGCTTTTACCTAACCCGGACAAACTACATGGAAAAAACTAACAGCTTATTATCACGAAACGAAAACATATGTAACCATATCAGGTAGTGCATTACCTACCCCTTAGGCGCATCATTAGCCTGAGAGGCACCCCCTGGATGCAACAACTCTTCCCAAATTGAGTTCACGTAGGTATTTCCCAGTGACCGAAACAAATTTAAGACAGATGCATCCCACACTTTTACATCAAGTGTAAGCGATCTTACCTGCATCAAGTCATTCAATGTTTGATGAATAATCGGACAGAAGAAAGCATAAAGCATGTATTTATACAATACTGGATAAAGCACCGCAATAAAAAATAAACTACTTCAAGTTCACCCATTCATGCTGTTTGGTTTACCATATCAAGTAATAGTTAGTAGTCTAAAGCTGCAGTTGTGTTAAAATCTTTTCTGTTTATGACAATTAACCTAAAAAAATGCCTGCATAAAATACCTTATGATGTATAGTGGATACTCTTTCATTGTTGCCAATTTAATTGACTCATTTGAGTCTCTAACTTGAAAGAGTTGCAATTCGCATAACGAATGCCTGCATAAAATACCTTATTATGTATAGTGGCCACTCTTTCATTGTTGCCAATTTTATTGACTCGTTTGGGTCTCTAACTTGAAAGAGTTACAATTCGCATAAATAATGCCTGCATAAAATACCTTATGATGTATAGTATATACTCATTCATTGTTGCCAATTTTATTGACTCATTTGAGTCTCTAACTCGAAAGAGAATTTTATTTGTAATATAGCTCTTGAAGTTCAAATTTACTTGAAATAAATAGAAGTTAAGACATACAAGGCAAAAAGGATCTCTAGAAGTGAACAATAGAGAAGGTATTTAAGCATAATTTCAGCAATCTTCTATAATGCAAGCTAATTTATGAGTTAAAAGAAGTCTATACCAATTTGTCCCCCAAATGAAGATATTCATCAAGCATTAACAGAACATTGCTACATTGAGAGAGAGAGAGAGAGAGAGAGAGAGAGATTAACTAGTCCTTTTGTTGGCTATCATAATTACACCTTTAAAACAATGGTTCAGTTATCAGTGTATTTATATATGGACTTCCCATAGTTTCACTTATATGAAAGCTCATAATGCCTAAGCCTAAATATGTATTCTAGAAGCATTAAATGTTCAAACAAAATGAGGTGATGCATCCAAATTAAGCCACTATAATTTACCTTTGATATATGTACACCAAGATTACGATGAACACCAGAACATTCAATGCATATAAGAATCCCAAGGTTTAAGGACGCCCAGTCTGGTTCAGATGCTCCACAATCAGCACATTTGTCATTCCCAGATATGCTTCTCAACACTTGAATTGGCTTCTTAGTTCTTCCAGTGTATTCTTGCAGTTGCATACTTCTAGATCCATGCAACTGGCTTTTTAGTTTTTCCACCGAACTTTCCCCATTTGCTGTCTGATCGACATAAGATTTTCCAATCGGAGGGCTTTCCCTGGCAGATTTCCGATTGCCAGTTCCCCAGGGAATAAGAGAGGTGCACTGATATAAATTTAACTCTCATCACTATTGATATCAATGACTGCATACTAATATCAACATTCTTAAAATTTACATACTCTATCATTTGTCTGGAAACTCAGTAATGAAGTAATTACTCCAGTAATTTTTTCAATCCAATCCATCTGGTCCACAGCATTCTCTGCCTGCATTGCCATGAAAAATGAATTGAGACTATCAGCTGAATACTGAATATTCATCCCTCCCACCAAGCAACCCAATAAAGATTAGAAAGAGAACGATAATGTTTGAGTTATATCAGCCTAACTAATGATAAGTCAAATTACAATCAAAGTTCAGACTTATCTTTAGAAATTACCTGCAATGTGTAAACCTTTGAAGGTGAAATAATTCTGAAACAGAATCTTAAATCTGATTGCTCTGCATCAACCTTAATGGTTGATGTCAATAGATTCACAGTGTTACGAGGAGCCGATTTTTCTTCATGTACACTACTACCATGGTAATGAGAAGAAAGCCACCGACCAAGCAGCCCAGAACCATTTTCAGGGTTACTATTCTTTTGTACAGGAGAATGATTCCCAGACGCCTAAAATGCTCAACATTTAGAAAATATGGGGGAGACCAGGAAGAAAAGGAAGCTTTTTTATCTCAAAATCTTACATTATGTAATTGGTGACTGACGGTTGACCATCCCCATTGTTTGCGATAGTAATACAGCATTCCTCGACTGTCAAGAACAAAGAACCTTCTCTTCCAGTCAGCCCTTAAATTTGAGGAACGTTTTGAGAGGTATCCTTGCCGAATGATTTGAACCTGCATTACTATAGTCTTAGCTACAGTAACTACCAAAACTGCCTGACAGTAATAAGAAATGTTTGGATTTCTCAACAAAATCCATCTAACGAACAAGTTGACAAGTATCATATGAAAAAACAAAAAAGAAAAAACAAAAAGAAAAAAAAAAACACCTTCCCATTTGCAGCTGATTGCATTGCTTCTTCAATAGCTTTTTGTGAATTCCTATTTGACGGATTCACATCTCCATTTGGAGAACTAGGAGTGCCATTTAGAGCCTTTCTACTTTGTTCATCAATCTTCTTTCTGTACTCATCCATCCTTGCATTAAGAGATGCCTGCTCATTGCTAAAAGTTTCTCTGGAGTCTTGTGCATATGCCAAGACCTGTGACACAACAAACCAGAAGTTAGAAAATTTAGAAATGAAGACAGCTTATGATGTTCATAGAATGAATGTATAAAGTATAGAAATAATTTGTGATGCCAGCAGCAAACACTGAAGCCAAAGGCAATCAAGGAAGAGAAACAGTAAACAGAAACTTGCTACCCTTTAAGGGATCTTCCGACACTGAAGAGAACATGACAATACAAGGAAAAATTAGAAGACAACCCAATTTTGGGGAGTGGAAGATGGCCATGGATGGGAAGCAGATAGAAAACTTTTGGAATCACTATAAATGCCTCTTTCTTCGGTGTTAATTATTTGGCATATATATTTTAAGAACTTAAAATGAGGGCTCTACTCTTCCAAAAGTTCACCAGTAAACTTTTCTATTTAGCCTCTAGAGACAGTTGATATATCTCACTTCTGGACATAGTCTAGGTCTTGAGTCAGAATAATTTCAAATATTGATATTTACTGAAGCATATTTTAAAAGTACTTTCTGGACGCAGTTCTCAAATTTGAGGCCAGAATGAAATAGAAAATGAGCTTAATTGCACTTCTAAACAAGATTATTAGTCAGATAGTGTACATAAATATTTAGAGAGCATGTAATCCAAACTGAAAGGTTCTGGATGTTAGGCCTTCCTTTCCCATAGCAAAGCTCCTTTTGATCCGCTCTATCATGCAAGCTATAAGTTGGGATGTAACAGATTGGCTTCTAAGCCTATGATTGGTCTTGATAACAGCCTTTGAAAAGATGATTGATTAAGTCATTGGATTGGAGCTAACAGTTTCAGTTATACATTATATACAAATACGAATGAAGAAACATGTAAGCCTTGGAAGAACAAGCATCCTTCAAAAGCTTGCGAAATAATTTGTTTAGAATTTTCTGAACTTGCTTCCTTTACTACATCACCTACTACAAGTTAGTGAAATTGGGATGAGAAATTTCGGATGGATTAAGTAAAAATATCAACTTTCCAGGAAAGAGACTGTCAAAGACTAGGAACAAGTACGCATCAAAACATCATTCCCATCTTTCAAACAAATGAACTTTGGATTTATGTAGTTCGTGTGGAATAGCATAGTCAATGTCTAGTATAAGAGTTCATACATGAGAGAGTGAGTACCGCTTTCTATGCCCAGAGAACCTTAGTGCTGATAAATGATTTTAACCATTGTTCATAGTAGCTAACGATTTTATTGATCAGTAGTACAAGTTTCTAATTTAATGATGTGAGTATACGTGGCAACCAAGGAGGTGTAGATGAGAAACAAAGGACATAAAGGGTAAATTTCTTTCGCCTTTGTAACAATTGGTGACAGGGATACTAAAACATTTTCTTTTGGTTCTGTTTTCTTTTCCTAGTGAAGTTTAATAAGATATACTACCATCAAGAACAGGAGCTGAATACTTCTCTCTCCAACATTTAGGAGAATCTGAAGCAACTACCAGTCTGACGCATTTAAAGTTCTGAGAATTTCAATCATCATCCTAGCATATCTATTACAGTGAAGGAGAATAAGACAAGACTTGCAGTCATGCTTCAACATGAAAATTCAATAAGGAGTATATCAGTCTTTATCATTCCTGGTAATGATGGGTTTTCCCATTGAGGAGTATATCATTCTTTATCAGTCTCCTACCTAGCTAGCAGATGATCACTCCACGTTATAGAAGAGTATGCAGCATAGTTGAGGGAGAAAATTGAAATTCCACTTCTAGAGAATGGCTTAAAATGAAGGTCTATAATTAAGATTCATTGGATTTCTTTACGGTACATAGAAGCGTGAACTTTAGATAATTAGAATTAGCAATATAATTTTATCTAACTTTTTACAGTTTGGAAAAGGGGTGGGGACCTGGTTCTTACTCTTCATCTTGGTTTCTTTTCCTCCTTTCCTTTTTTTCTTTGATTAAACTAATGTTCATGCTTTTTAAAAGCCATATGCTGGAGGAAGTAGGTCTCCAATCAGTTCCAAAGTTATAAAGATAAAACAAGAATTACAAACCTCATGAATTAGAGGCTCCATCTGATGCAATACCTCATATCCCTATGAACAATAAATTTTTAGGATCAGGGAACATGCAATTAAGAGCATCAAACAAAGAAGAAGAAAAAAAAAAAAACTCTTTTATCCTGTCATATACCTGTTTGAAGTATCGAAGATGAGCATCTATTGTCCCGGTAATAGCCGCCAAAAACTCAAACCTTTTATTGGCTTCAACATTAGAGAGAGCACAAACCTGGAAAAAGGAAAATATGCAACATATTTATAGCCTAACTTCTGCATTGTATATTTGTCAAGAGTTCAAGATTTGTGAAATTTAACTAACCAAATTGAAGCGAGCTTGTTCAAATGAGGATCTAGCATTGCGCAGTTCCTGGAATGTCTCTCTACCAAATTAGATTAAAAAAGAAATAGTCACCCATGACAAATTATCTGATTGATCTATTCATCAGTATGAAGTACTTTCAGTTAAAAATAGGCTAGTATTTTGTATACCTCCTCTATGACAGCAGCTACATCCATTCTAGTGCTCTTCCTCAATGACATAAACTTCTCACGTGCCTGTTGCAAAGGACCAGCAGTGGCATTATGTCACAATCGAAAGATTACCTGCTGGAGTTCAGGGAGACATTGACCATTTTGGTAGTTTATCTTTTATTATCAATGAACTTCATCACAAAATACCCATCCCGTTCGTAATTCCATCAAAAACTCATGCAAAAATAATAGAAGAGTGAATTCTTAACCAATTCAATAGTAGCTGCTCTAAACTATCAATCAGACAATTTTATTAACCAATTTTTCCCAAGAAAGATTCATAACTTCAAACAAAATAATAACTGTTACAAAAAAAAAAAAAAAAAAAAAAAAAAAAAAATGCAACCATGAAAAGTAATAGACATCCAAATTGTAGTAGAAGTTCATATAATTAAAACAAGAATCTTAGCAAATTCGTAGAAGAACTTATGCATGACCAAAGAACAATATTATACTATATAACTGTTACCCTTCAAAGTTAAACTATGAATATGCTTAGGAATCTACCTGATCATATGCAATGGAAGCCTTGTCGAAACGCTTTCTAGCTTCCTGCACTCAGGAAGATTGCTTTACAACCAAAAGGAAAATTGGTGTGTGTGTGTTTGGGGGGGTAGTAAATTAAGGCCCAGTAAAGGTAATTTGCAATACATATTACCTTCACATCTTGCATGTCAACATTCACAAATTGCAGCAATCTATCACTTAACATATGCTCCACCTGACAAGCCAAGAAAGAAAGAATGTCAGTATAGGATGTATTATTTGTTTCTTAGAACTCAATAAAAATTTCAAATGAAAAGAGAAACACATATCAAAGAAATTTAAAACAGACTGAGTCTCAATTGAAGTAAAAAAGGAAGTAATAACAGTCTCATTATAACAGACAAGGCCAAGAATCATTTAGATTACTATCTGAACAGAGCACCCAGTGTTCCAAAGACATGGCTCTGGGTATCAGTAGGCTCATGAAAAATCTGGAAGCAGAATACAAAAATAGCATCCAATAGCCTAACAACTCACAATATTCTTCTTTTATTCTTCAGAAGCTGATAAAACACAAAAGCAAAAGCCCAATTTGTCGAACAAAATTTAAAAACACGGGATATGGAAAAGCAGGCATGTGTGATTCCACAATAATCAAGTTTAAAAATGTAAGGCTGACACTCATTTTTGCCAGAAAATCTATTCACTTATGAGCTTTTAATGAATTACAACCAGGGATAGCCAAAGCAGAATTTCCAGAATTTAAAATAATCAGCATGAGCCTCAAGAAGCTTCTTAATAAAGGTAGTAATATTTCTTTCTTAAGTTAAAAAAAATAGAGCCAGTTGAAATTTGCTACATGTATGAACACTTTATTTCTTTATTTGTCAATTTACAAGATAAGGAATTATAGAAGAACTACTTGAAAGTGTAAAAGAAATCGAGAGCATCCGTAAAGTAGCCACAGTAGTGATATCATTCTCAAAATAAATTTCAGCAAGCTTAAGAGCATGAGATAAGCAAGCAACATGAGATCAGACATCAGAAATCAGGCCAGAAGTATGAAAGAAGATATGCACAAGATCAATACTTGTAACCGAAGAATGTCCTTGTATGTCCCTATTTCTCTCAAAGCGGTTGTGAATTTGGCCATAACAGAGCCTGAAAAAAGAAGGTAAATTTAACAAGTACTAAAAGCAAGAAAACATGCTATGCTATTTGTTCTGCTGGTTAAGCCCAGCTCAACCTTTTACTCTAAGCATTCACATTTATTGAGACTGCCAGTATTCATCCTCAAAATTATGATCATTCAGGTCATACACATAGTTTAACTATTCGATACCCCTGATAGACAGTAGAATCATATATCTCAACTCATCATCATGGAGGAATATACTTGATGGAGGCTTTAAATAAGACAGCAAACAACTGCAAGAAGTGGAGACGGCCTCTATTTAACCTGTTTCGGACTAGTATATCTTGTTCAGGTTAGCTCAACTGCTCAAGCATGACCTAGGCTCAAATATTTAAAGTATTGGGACAAGTCTAAGAGTCCGTGCTCAGCTCGGCTGGGTTTCACGTGGCATGGATCACTAATCTATTGCAAGAAGCCAAGAAAATATTCGGCCACATACATGCACACGCAGAAACACATATGAACAACTTCTTATGCCATATAGACAATGGGCTACTGTACTACATAAGCCAATTATGTCCTCCCAGTTCTAAACAATCCTTGGGACTAAAAATGGTGAAGAACTGTCTTACATTTCTGTAAGCCATTGTAAATGGAAGAGATGTTTTTCAGTTAGCATGACAAATTGGCCCATTTTAAAGGGGGAAAGGCAATAATTTACACTCTAAAATGGTAAAAGAACACAACAATCCTCACAGAAATGGGGAAAAGGGTACTAGGTAGCAGAAAAAATAATGAAACAAGTCCTGCCACCACCCCTCTTTCATGGATTGCTTCGATGAGCAAACAATTGCCTCTAAGTAATTTTCGCTTTCCAAATAAGAATGCCATATACATAAGGGGTTAGATGTTTTCCCAACCAATTTCCAAGTGAAGATGTAATCACAGAGTACCTCCACAAGCAGCAAAAGTAGAATCACTAAGTCCTCCTCCAAAAGATTCAAGGACGCTTGCAAGTGCCAAGTCCCCCTCAGACCCCTCTGCAAGAACCTCTCTGGAAAGTAAAGTGAATTTAATATATATTATAAAATACCCATGAGAAAACTAACCCAGATTTTTTAGTAGAATAATCATTATTACATATAAACCCTTTTCATTTCAATTTCAACATGTTAGAGCAGAAAATACAAAGATAACTATCCAAACCCGGTAAAAAAAATAAT
>JAYMTH010003251.1:0-11182 GCA_036897465.1 Pelargonium australe | reverse complement strand
ACGACACCGTTAGCCAAATAGACGGAAAGTATCTCGCGGTCATAATAATTGGCCTACTATGACCCAGTGGGAACAAAACAAAGTAGAGGAACCCCGTGGGAACAAATTGGATAATACAAGGACCCAGGGGTACTTATTAAAAAAAAAAAAAAGTAAAAATTGTATTTAAAGGATTGAAGTTAGTTGGTAAATTGTGGAAGATTTTTATTTCTCTCATTTTGAAGGACAAAAATACCCTTGAGCTAAGAGTGAATTTGAGCCCCAAGATGAACTAGAGGACCACAAAGAGAGAGAAAAATATCAAGTACAGTAGTAAAATTTAATGCATAAATCTCTCTAAAATTGATACTCCTCTCCTTTACCTTCTCTTCAAATACAGACACCAAAAACAGAGCCAACCAAGAAGCAGAGTCAAGAAACAGAACAGAAAACAAGAAAGTGATCAAGAAGAAGATGAAGCAGTGCGAGCTTTGTGGGTTCCCGGCGAGAATATGCTGCGAGTCGGACCAGGCTAGTCTCTGCTGGGACTGCGACGAGAAGGTTCACGGCGCCAATTTTCTGGTGGCCAAGCACTCGCGGTGTCTCCTCTGCCACATCTGCCAGTCTCGGACGCCGTGGAAAGCCTCTGGCCCCAAGTCCTGCCCCCCCGTCTCCGTCTGCCAGATCTGCGTTCAAAATTACACTAAACAGAGACGAGCCCACGACGAGGACGAGACCCAACAAGAAGATGACTGTGACGATTACAGTGAGTTCAGTGACAATTCTGGTGAAGAAGACGACGAAGACGATGATGAGAGCGAGGTAGAGGAGGGGGAGGAGGAAGGCGAGAATCAGGGGGTTCCGTGGTCGTGTAGCCCCTATACGCCGCCGCCTCCCGACGCGAGTTCTTCCTGTAGCGACGGAGAGTCCTTGATCTCCGCCATCAGAGGCGGCGCTTCCCCGCTCAAGCGGATTCGCCGGAATGCGGGTCTTGATTCCGATGTAAGTCCTTTCTCGATTTGTTTTTCGATATCCCGAATTGGGTTTCTGTCTCAATTTTGATTTGATTGCATTCAGACATCTGGCTGGGTCATAAAATTCTTCATTTTCATTTTCCAATTCCATAAATGGAAAATCAAATTTTCTCAGCTGCCAAACAGGTTTAAAGTTGTAGGATATGACGTTGAAATATCTTTTCTGATTTTTTTTTGCAAACTAGAATTGGGTTTTCATTAAAATTTTGACTCGACGTCATCTAGTAATCTGGGTCGGAAAATTTCAATTCTCTTGGAAAATGATTTTCTCAGCAACCAAACGAGGTCTGATTCTTTTTTTTCTGGGATTGTGAAATGCAGGATGAAATCGGTTGCTGTTCTTCGAAAATGGGTTCTGGTTCGTTGACCATTAACGAGGAAGCTTCTTTGAACAGACCATTGAAGCAGCCAAGAAGGACGAGTGAGCTACTGAACCAGTTGCAGAGGCTTGAAGATGATGGAGAAACAGAGTCTAGATCAGCTGCTGTTGTGAGCTCGGTAGGGAGGTTACAGAGGAGCATGATCAACGGTAATGATGAAGCCACGTCGTTCATTTTTGGGTTGTGCAAGCTGAGCAGGGATAGTGGCCGTTGATTTTGATGGTACTAACAATGAGTGTCTTGATATATATCTCTAACTATAGAATGTGTGGTGTTCTTGTTCTTTTTTAATTTTTTTTTTTTTTTTGCTAATACTACAATTTTATATGATTTCTGAGTTGTGATTGGTGTATGATGTGTATGGTGAGAAAGATATGGAGGAATTTAAAGTTCAAACGACAGCGCTTTACATTATTGGTGTTGGTGATTTGACAATTTTGATGAGAATCAATCAAGTGTTGCTATATTGGAGCTTTGAGTTGAAGAAATTAGTTATAATGGCTATTAAGAGGATATATTAAAGAATCATTCTTTTCTCAAATATTGAGAGTTTACAAGAAAAGAAAAGAGTTAGTCATCTTCATCTATGACAAATGATAGTAACAATTAACAATGTGTTTGGAGAGGATTTTAGGCTAAATAATGTGTTTAACATGTGACACGAGAATCAATTTATAACATATCGATTAAGGGTATTGTATATTTTTATTTTTATTTACAATAAAGATCAATTTAATCTCTGCATATAAGTAACATTGTTTCTTTTTTGGTCAATTTTGAAGACATCACTAGACCGATTTGATACATTTAAAAGAAATTTGCAAGACAATGACTCTTGAATTTGAACTCATCTACTAAAAAGAAAACAAATCATTTTAGTTTAGAACTGTCGTATGTTAAATTGACTTGATATATAAGGTTTCAAATAAATTGAAAGAAACTTTTGTTTAAGTTTCAATTCTCTCTCTTTTTTAGCTTCATTTCTCGTAAATATGTTCACCTTGATTTTGTGACCAATTGTTAATATCTTTCTTCATTTATGTTTTAGTTGTGATAAATTATAAGAATAATTTTAAACTTAAGAAAATCTTTTGTCTTAAGACAAAGATTCAACATCATCTAAATGATAAAGTCTCTAATTGTCATAAAACTATTGTTTTGTCTACTACGTAAGTAAAGACGCTCATTCAAATTGTATATTGAACAAGTGATACTGAATTTGAGGTCTTTACTCTCAGAAGATGGATAGTTTCTTCACTTTTATGGTCTATGGATATTTTGAGAACCTTTAAAATGTAGTAATGCATCTAAGACCATAGACGTTGATGCTTTAAGTTGTAAAGATCAATAGAAAAGAAAAAAATAGTCGTGAAGTGCAAATAAGTCAGTCATATGTTGTTCATATCATACAACAATAAATAAAAACATTTTCAAATACGAGTAAACAAACACAAAGACGTTCTTATCAAACATAACAACAAAAACAAAAACCGAATAAGTAGTTGGAGTGATCTTGGAATTGGCTCTATTGGGGTCTGATCAATTTAATATGCACTATTTTGCATATCTATTGAGAGTGGAACAAAGGTTTAGACATGATGGAAAATTTAAGAGCAAATGGTGAGAGAATGGTAATGGAGTTTCATGAATTATTATCTATTGATCACTTCTAATTTTATGGCAAACCAAACACAATCTTTTAGAAAGTGTGATGCCATATGAGAAATCATTGCTGAAGCAAGTAAAGACTCATGACTCTGCAGTCACATGTTCATGAGAGGATCTACCAAACATGCCATTCACATCATGTCTCTAATGTAGAGTAGTTCAAATCAAAGCTAGCACAGCTTTAGTGTTGAGTACCATTTTTGGGATTTGATTTAGAAATGAACCAAATTTTGATGCCTTCTCAAGCACCACGTTTTACAAATGTGAATAAATGAATGTGTAGTACACAGGTGGGCAGATTCACAAATACTCACACATGAATTTGGTGCACAAATTAAGAAGAAAGGAAAATAATATGCATCACTTCCATGTTCCCTCACATATATGGGTTTAGTGACAATTAATCCCACTTGGTTAGGCACATTGATTGGTGTTTTTGGGTGTGGGTAAGGATTGGTTTGCTGTCTTGCACACATCAATTTGGAAGATGTTTTAAGGTTTTTTTTTTTTTTTTTTACCACAACTAATTAAGAAGAGAATAAAGTGCATTAGCCGCTCTTTTTCTCTGCAATGCATTCGGTGGCTGATTAAGAGGTTTATTTGGTTCATGCAGACGAGAATGTTTATAAACATTAAACTACAAAACGTTTAGTTGTTGAAGCAAATAATAGTTTCTCTTAGACATTGGAGTTCCACAAGATGTCTAATAGGAAATTATTTTAAGCGAAAATAATTGGTGCATGTAACTTGATGCATGTATATCACATGTTGATGACGTGGTCAAACTATGGCCCTTCATTGAAAGATGATGAGGTGGACTTTGTCTTAACTTGGAGAGAGAAAGAAGAAGCTGAGTTGTCTTCTGTGGCTAAAAATGTGTCATGTCAGTCTACATATAATATACATATAGATTCACTACTTGCAAGGATCCGCTTCCTTTTTTCAAATGGTGTGGATATAATTATTCATTAAGAAAGCGGATTTCTTGCATGTATTTACATGCATGCATAGTGCATGTAGACTGACGTGCTGCATTCTCAGCCATATAATTCGTCTTTCTCTCTCCAAAACTTGTATGAGCCCAACCTCATCTATTTTCAATATAGAAGGCATGTGATTGTGATTGTGATTGTGTTACGTTAACCTACATGCAATATACATGCATGTTTGTACATGCACCGATCATTATTGTTGTTTGAATGTATGTTCTGCATGGACTCTCTAGATGGTTTTTATAGAGATGAGAGTAAAGTGTATGGTAAAGCATCACATCAAATTAAAATTTGAGGAGAGGGTCAGGACAATTTGATTGATCCACAATGACAAACTTTATAACTCCCTTGAAATTTATTTTTTTTTTTTTTTTTGACTTCTCATTTCAAACATAAGTAGATATTCTGTGGCCAAAAATTTAGTGGTCCAAAGAAGCAGATGTCAAAAAGAGAACGAAGGTTGTACATTAACATCACCCACAAGCAACATACAGCTCATCCAACTATTTGTTACCTTAGTTTTTTGTCCACACATTACATTCCTTTTTTTCTCTTCTTCTCCTCTTTCTTTTCTAGCCATCTTCACCTTCTTGTTAACCAAGTCTTTGATGAAAAGCCCACCACACCACACCCCATCACTTGTCACCCTCCTAAATCTAGAATCAATCATGACCCTCAAGCTTTGTTAGTTTTCAAAGTTAGGCTAAATCATTCAAGCCTAGTTTTGTCATCAAAAGTTGATGAGACTTGATGCTCATGTGGCATGCAACCCTCTAGGCTCCACATTCACCATTTGAGACCACATGATTTGATTTGATGAAAGGGTTGATTCACTTCATGGAAATATACTGTACAACTTGATTGCATTAGATTTGGAGTTGTAAGAGAATATGTAGAGGGCAGAGAGAATCAAGTGCTTTCTAAAAAGTAGAGTTGTCAATTTGGACAGAACACACAGGCTCCTAACCCGACAGGTCGGTTTGGGCAAACTCGCTCTATATGTACCCAAGACCCAAAACCTGACCAAATCCCAAGTACTTCGGGTTAGGGTCCTCCGAACTGAAATCCAATTTGCCAACTCTACTAAAAAGCAGCCCTAGCAATAGCCAATGGAAGTGCTCAAATGCACCTTTGGACAAACCAATCACATCTCATAGTTTTCTATTTGTTTTCGGCCAAGTTGCACCAAATTTGAAAGGAATGGTCAAAAGAATTGCAGAAACTAACAATTCAATTTTTGACACAAAACAGCTAAATGGTTTGGCATGGCTAGAAGTTTCTCAATCATAAATATCATACGTCACAATGACAGGGCTATCTAAAAAATCTGAGAGAAATCCAAATTAAATACATCAACCTCAAACAATCAAAAGTGGGTACATGAAAGAAGCTGCTATAGCTGATCATTCCAAAGTTCATACATGCCAGGACTGCTGATGAGAGAAATATAAGAAATCAAGGCCTAGGACCATCAACTTGGGTGTGAATCCGCCATGAATCAATGCCTTGTCGACTCCTCAACATCCCTAGCTAATATCTCTGTTGACTCAAACGCCTATCTACGAGTAAAGATAGCCCTGTTCACAAGGTCACATTCTTATGTTATTGGAAGGAAAACAGGTGTACATAAAAGAAAGGAAAAGCATTTATATGAAAGGCTACAAAGAGTCCATTTAGGATTCTCTAGCTGTAAAAGCATATTCGATAGCTTGCATGTGCTCAATATTGCAAAATTAAATATTTGGTGAGGCATGGCAAAAACCCAATTATAAGTCATGGTTGAGAAAAATCAACTAACTGTATGAAGAAAAGGAGTAAAATACAAAATTCCAAAACAAATATCTCACCTACCATCGAGGGAAGGAAGCTGAGACCCCCACAACGTTGCCTAAGCTTCTGTCAAAGAACAAGTAACAGATGGTGTCAATTACAAAGCAAGTGACACCCACAGTATTTCATTTAATACATGATTCAACTGTGAGACAAATATTAAAGGAAACTTAAATGAAGTAGGTGGAGCAAAAGAATCTCACACACACAAACAAAAGGCAGGCCAGCAGCTCAAATACATGATTGAGATAAGGAGAACACCAGAAAAATGAAATATATGAGAAGGATTATGTAGAGAAGTCTTTTACAACTAACATTCAATCCAACACAAAAACTCTGAACACATTCTCCTTTTCACCAAGTTCCAAGCAAAAGACGTTACTTGTGAAGCACTTCTATTGAAAAATCATATACACACCACTGATGCATAGATTCATTTGGGAAAAGAAACATTACAAAACATGTATACATATTTACCTAATAGAAAGTCAACATTATGGAGATATATGCATTTTTGTTACACACAAGTTTAAATTTATAGCAACATTTGTATAACAATGTGTAATCCCATCTGTTTCCAAACAAAGACTAATATGTTAGTGTCTTTAATGTCACAAAATCAGAGAATACGTGAATATTGTCCCGATTTTAAGATAAGTGTTGAATATTTGGTTGACAAATTGTATACGTGTTGAACTGCAATGCTCATTTCCATGTCGAGGAATCATTACAGAAGATATATCATATATTCATGATAGATGTGCAAATGCAACTTGTAAACTTTTTATAGCAAACAAATGCCACATACAGAACAGATAGGGTTACAGTGATCATAAGATATTGCGTACGGAAGATATAACTAAAAAAACTCATGCCACAAAACCCCATTGCTCGAACCCAGCACTTTGGGAAAATGCTCTTGCAGTTAGGGATGTGAATGTAAAAACAAGGGGCAAATCTTCAAATGCTCTTGCTAGTTGCTACAATGCTCTTCCAACAAACTAGATCATAAAAATGGATGTACTACAAACTAACAAACTATAACTCCTACCAAAACCCTTCCTGGTTCCAATAGTGAAAACTTCTATCTCAAAATCTTGGCAAACAGTAACCTTTAAGATTACACAGACATCAGATCAGACATAATGGGTATAGCATCACAAGGACTAGATAAAATCAAGAAAACCTATCTATTAGAAAACTTTTTGAGTCCTGCAAAAACACATTATAGAACAGTCCCAAAATCCTTGAATTTCAAATGAAAACTCAAATCCATAAATTGACACTTGTAGAAAAAAACATGACGGCTTCCTACAACCTATGTTCAAACATAACTGATACCAGAAAAGAAAGACCCCAGATGGAAAGAAAAAGAAATCGTACTATACATTACTGAGTCCAACAAAGCCTTATTGGATCAGCAACAAAGACATTCAACTCCATTTAGTACCATGTAAACTATAAGCCAAGAAACATGTTATTCTACCTTTTGCATGCCCTTTTCAGCTATGAAGCCCGGACATGGACACATAACAGATACAGATATGAGATTTGCTACTTTCAGATAATATAAGAAATGACACATGTAAAATTTATAATATGCGTGTGATAAATATATTAAGTAATAGTCTCTTATTCTAGTAAAAACTAGATTTAACAACATATATGTAAAACAAAGAGTAGATCACAAGCTCTTGCACCAAAATGCTTGATAACATATAAACACAAACCCTAACAAAGTGTCTCCCAGGATGTTGACTCAAAATTCATCATTAGTTGAAACAGGACACTAATGTTCTGTGACCAACACAAATGTCTATGCTTCCTAGCTTTTCAGCCTACCCTCATCATTCTAAAATCATCAAAACTAACAGTATCACCTCCATGTCATTGATCACCAATGCAAGATAAAATCAACAGGTTCTATGACAAGAAATTACTTATACATGTTGAAGATTTTTTTAATCAATAATCATATTTCCTCAAAAGACTGACATAAGGAGAGATAGTTGAAACATGATAAAGATGAATAGAAATACAGCTACAACATAAGCTATGTGTATAATAGAGCAAATTCAGTCTCTAGTAGCCTTACTATTTCGGTTTGGTCAGTTTTATTAGTGCACTTATATTCTATGATCTCTTCCTAAGCTATGCATTCACTTTAACCATTGGCCATTGCAAATCCAAATTTTCTAGAAAAAATCAAGTTATCTCCCTCGTGAATATTAATAGCTAAGATGGTAGAAGTTTCTCTCTTTTATTTCTGGAGCCTAAAACATGATGCCAAAGGTAAGATCAGTTGCAATTGACTTACCAAGAGAGCCTATGAAACATTGTCATTTTACAGATTGTTCTAGATACCTAAGATACTAAATGCAAAAATGCTTCACATGGCAATGTCTCTTCCTAGAAACAATACTACCTCTAGCTCTACTTTTTCAGGAGACAACCCACATTCCCAAAATGAAAGTGAAGGCTCCTAACCAAAATATATAGTTATATAGGAAGGTGCACTTTGACATGCGCCATTACAGACTACCAAAAAAAGAGAGTACTCTAAAGATACGGCACCAAAATTAAGCACAGTTAAATGCTCACATGATGTTGTCTCTTCCTAGGCCGAAACTCCACATATGGCTGTGGCTTTCATGGAGACATCAAACCAAAATCTAAACTGGAAGCTGCTACAATGCAATTCACCATCACAGGCCACAATAACATTAATAATATTCTAAAGACTATAATAAAACAAAGTCAAGCTCATTGTAGATGCTCTAGTTCACAGTAATCAATAGGTTCACTTGCCCAACCCTTTCTAATCCCTCGCATGTTATTAAGGGGTAATCAATTAAGATAGCCATCTAATATGAATGTAACACAAGAAGTTAGCAACCCAAATGTTCATCATGACCATGCAAGCACCAATTCAATCAACACAGCAGTATACACCAAATCTTGGAGAAACCAAACATACAGACAAACAATACAAGTTCAAAAAAAGCTCACACCTTTCTTCTCATCAGCATCATCTTCATCCTCAGCCTTCACCACAACCACAGGTTCCCCTTGACCACCATTTCCAGCATCCTTGTCTTCAGGGTACCTGACAACCACCACTGGACAAACGCAATGATGAACACAGTAATCACTTACACTTCCGAGCTTCCCATCACTCCCACGCTTGGCCGCACCAAAACCCCTACTACCCATAATCACGGCGCTCAATCCGAGCCTCTCAACCTCCAAGCAGAGCCTCTCCCTCATATCGTGATCCTTGACAATGTGGATTTTGTACGGAATCTGCGCCTCTTTCAAGGGTTTAGCGAGATCAGAGAGCTTGGAGGCGGTGAAGGCATCGTACTCATCCTCAAGCTTCTGCTGGGCCTTGGGATCGGAGGAGGAGTCGGCGGTGACATCGACGGATCCCCAATCGGCGCCGAAGAGGACGGAGGTAGGGCGGACGTGGAGGAGGATGACGGCGTCGCCGGGGCGGATGTAGTGGTTGACGGCCCAGCGGACGGCGTAGGCGCTCTCGTCGGAGAGGTCAACGGCGACACCGATCTTGCGGCGAGCGCCGGCGGTGGGGGTGGCGGTGGGAGTGCCGGAGGAGTGGTGGTGATGGTGGCGAGGGGACGCCGGGTGGTGGATTTTGATGGTGGGGAGTTGGGGGTCGGGGTCAATCGGATTGTTGTGCTGGGGATTCATGTTTGGATGGTGAGAAAAAAGGGAATAAAGTTTGAGAGAGAGAGAATTTTCCTGAGAAAATGGTTGGGAGGAAAGAAAATGAAATGAGTAGACAATACGCAACGCTTGTGCTTAGCAGACAGAGTAAACACAGAGTAGAGAGTGGGCAGAAAGTGGATAGACTAAATTTGGGGAATGAGATTTGGGCTGGATTAAATGATTTGTTTGGCCCAACTCTAGCCCATTCAATCCCAATTTTGGATTTTCACTTTTGACTTTCCTCTCAAAGAGTCAAAGTTAGGAAATTGGATTATGGTATTGGGATTTGGGATGATCAAATAGGATTTATTATCTTAAAATGTTTTTTTTTTTCAAAGGTTTAGATACATTTAGGAAACATGGTACAGCTCAAATCAGATTATACATAGAATTAACAACTCGAACATACCTACGAGCTCTTAAATTCGTTATCTAAAACTCATAGAGAACACAATTGTCTCGAAAGAAACTAAACACAACCTAACATGAACTAGCAGACCAATATCTGGCACCCCGAATCCTAACTCGAGATCCGACATGACTAATTCAGAAACCTTAGTATCCGAATACATATCAAACTTAACTAATAAAGCAAAAACTAAGTCAAACCGAACTAATAAATCAATAACTAATCCAAACCAAACTAATAGAGCAAAACTCAAACAAAGCCAAACTAACAAAACATAAATTAAAGGCAAAATACCCAATTTGGTCCTTGAACTTTCATAAAAAGACTAATTTTGGTCTCTGAACTTTGTTTAACCAAATTTAGCTCTTGAACTTCCAAAAATGAACCCAATTTAGTCACGAGGTATGACATGAATATGTATTTAATACCAACACCCCATGGGCCAAGTGGTAAAGCTTACTACTTAGGTACCCGTCGTAGGTCTCGAGTTTGAGTCACCATGAGAGCACTGTTGGTATATATTTGTATGAGTATGGGTGGGGTATGGACTTATTTATGTTTGTAATCTTTATAACACTTAATTGAGCTTTCTAGCTAAAATTTAAAAAAAATATGTATTTAATTTTTATTATGGATCTTGCTGACGTGACAGTCCACATAGATTAAATTAATCATGTGACCAGCACATGGTTGCCACGTCGACCAACTCTACCCAAATGACCTCTTTCTCTTGACCCTCTTCTCAGAGTCGATCATCTCCGTAAGTATTCATCCTTTGTTACTCTTTTATCAAATACTATACCCTAACCTCCCAAATAGATCGAATATAAATGTCTCTAATCTCCAGATACTTTCTTGAATTTTCATTTGAAATTGTTGAGAAATCTAAGAACTGAATCTGGGTTCATCTTCATTCCTCATGATTTAGCCGATTTTGGTTCTAGCTAATGTGTTCTTCTCATTGATTTGTAAGGTAAAATCTGAACTTTTGAGTTTTGGCACGCCAGAGAGAGATAGAGAGAGAGAGAGAGAGAGAGATGCCAAGTTTGGGTCTAGGTATTTTGCTTGATTTCATTACATAAGATGCATATGGATTTGCCTGTTTGAGCTTGATTCTTGAAATAAGCTAGTGTGTGTGGCCTGGGAATTGTTTATAAGATTCAC
>JAYMTH010003250.1:0-11183 GCA_036897465.1 Pelargonium australe | reverse complement strand
CAATGACGATCCACTTAAAAGGTCAAAATGTGAACCGGCAGGCTGGACTCGGAGTCGGAGCACGTACACATGGTACACTCGAACAAGTCTGACGTGTACGTGCACCCCACCTTCTCATCAACGGTGTTGATTGGAGGGAACACGTACACTCGAACCACACAGCATCATCACCATATAACGAAAACGCATTTGCTTTTTCAATTGGAGACCAGACCACCACCCCTATTTTTCTCTCAGAATCCAAAAACCGAATCGCTCTCTCTACCTTCGAATCGATGTTCTCTATTTTCTCCCATTGAAGTAAACGAGAAGTGACTTGAGCTCAGAGCCTCTAGGGTTTTGGATCTTCAGATCCAAAGGTACCATTCACTTTCTTCTCTCTGATTCTGCCTCTTCACTGTGGAAACGATCGTCCAGTGCTGAAATCGTTTGCGAATGGTAGCCATTGCGATGGATCTTTTCGGTCCATTTCCTGCAGAATATGGGAGATTCGAACTTCGGACCCTAGAATCCCATTTTTTGACGTTCTTGTTGCTGTAATCACTCGCATGGAGTGTACATTGCGGTTACACGGTTTATCTCGTAGAGTTTGCGTTTTTAAAGATTGTCCAATTCTTGATGCGGTTCGTAATCAGAAATCATCTGCAGTGCCACTTCATTGCAATGATTTTTTTGGTTGAGGACGTTTCTTGCTCGCAGAGCATTGGCAATAACTGGAACTTGAGATATTGACTGACTAGTGACTAGTATTTTGTGCTCGATCGTGTCTCTTTTCCAGTTCAGGTTCTGTTTGGTTGTCGAGTAATGTTTGGAAATGTGAATAATTTCTTCTGTAAATTGGAGAGGGTGAAAAACTGAAAATGTGTTATTTATTGGAAAGCTATTGATAACTTGCTGAAGAGATTTGGAACCTAGCTTAAGGAGTCTGTTTAACTAGAAGTTAATTGCGTAAGTTAAGGATTCAAATATGAAGATGTTTATTATTCGGAGCAGTTTATCATGCATTTTTATTGTTATTTGTTATGTTCGGAAATGTTTCAACCTTTATTTTATAATAGAGTACGAATGCCATTGTTTCAGGTATTTTGCTATAATGGAGTTGTCTCAGTTGGAGGCTTTGTGTGAGAGGCTGTACAATTCACAGGATTCGGTTGAGAGAGCACATGCTGAAAACACTTTGAAGTGTTTTTCTGTGAATACTGAGTACATTTCGCAATGCCAGTACATTCTTGACAATGCTTTGACTCCTTACGCCCTGATGCTGGCGAGTTCAAGTTTGTTGAAGCAAGTGACTGAGCATACCCTTGCCTTACAACTCCGTCTAGATATCCGTAAATTTCTTGTTTTATGTTCCTATGTATATATATTTTTAACTAATTTTCTAATTTGGAGGATGGTTCTCAAATGACTAATCTTTGTGAACTTCCCTAATAATATCCATCAGGTTAATGTATTTACCAAATTGGGCTCTATGAATCTTTTTATGTAGGGAATTACCTTGTGAACTATCTGGCAACCAGAGGACCTACATTGGAGTCTTTTGTGACTGCGTCTTTGATACAACTCTTATGTCGAGTGACAAAGTTCGGGTGGCTCGATGATGACAGATTCAAAGATGTGGTTAAAGAGTCGATGAACTTTTTGAGCCTGGTGATGTGACATCTGATATGACATAGATCCTTTTAATTTTTACTATACGCGTGCTTATGTTTGTCTTTGTGTACTCAGCATATGTATGCATTTCTATGCATGTACAGAAATATGCACTAATTTTCTATATGTTGATTATTGCTAGGGCTCTTTGGATTGCAGTTATTATTTCAAATAAATTTTATTAATTGTTCTGTGGTTTGTAGATGATGTTTGCAGAAAGTTCTTTCTCTTCTTGTATAATGCTATGAGTGGTAGTGAAGATGTATCTGCTATTTATGTATTTACCAAATTATGCTTTATGAGCTTTTTTGTTCACATGTTATGAGTAGTTTCATGTATATTAGTATATCATCATGAATTTAGAGGATAGAAGATACGCTGGAACACACCATATTAATAATGCATTAACCTCTAAGTATTTTACTATGAAGAGAGAGAGAGAGAGAGAGAGAGAGAGAGAGAGAGAGCACCCATATTTATAATGGACGTAGGAGAAGTACATAATAGGAAAGAAATAACATCCTAAATCCCATAGTTTGATCTATCAAATCCCACGATTTACTACACAATCGAATCCCTCACTTTACTACACAATGAGATTAAATGATTTACTACACAATCAAATCCTATTCTATATCATGAAAATTAGACATTTACCTAACACTCCCCCTTACATGAAATCACGTTGTTTAATATTTCTTCTCGTTTGTCACGTGTACTCACTAGTCAACACTGGTAGAGCTTGTCTTTTACGTACTCCTTGTATGTGCTTGTCGTCTGCTCTATCAGAGGTACTCTTAATACAAACTATATGCAACAATGAAGGCTAGAAATCTTTAAGATTATAAAAAAAAATTGACAACACTGATATAGTTCGTCTCTTACACACTTCTTGTATGTGTTTGTCATCTGCTCTCTCAGATGTACTTTTAATAAGAACAATACACAAAATGAAGGCTATATATTCATAAAATTATGAAAAAAAATAATTTGGAAGCTGATTCTATACTAATACCAAGTTACCACATGATTTTCCATTTTCTGTTTTGCTCTACCTCATAAAATTCTCAGCCAATTATTACCAAATTGACCCTGATTTTCCTTGAAGAGTTGGCTACAAGATATATATTTTCTCATTACTCAGTCTTATTTGATGCCATATTCTCTTTCATATATATTATTTCCTTTGTGCTACATTATTGCTGACAAATCTGGTAGTTCCTTTGCACGATCTATCATGTTTGAGTTAGTTATGCTAATCACTTTTATGAGTGCATTCATTTATGTTTCAATCTTTTTATTATGCTGCTGCTCATATTCATGACACCCCATTTTTCTATAAGCTTATTACAAATGCCTAGCATTACATTAAAAAAAATCAGAATGAAAAGTTTGATTTTTGCAATATTTGTGGATCAGTTTTGGTTAAGCTGCAATGTCAGTGGTTCAATCTTGCATCCAGTGTCCTGCAAATTCTGGTTGATAATATCATTCACAAACATTTTTTTTTCTAACCCAGGGATCACCTGATCACTATGCCATTGGTTTGAAGATATTAAATCAACTTGTATCTGAGATGAATCAGGTTAGTTTATTATTATTTTTTTAATTTATACAATTTTAGTCGGTATGTAATATTACCTGACACAGTGTAATAGGAATTTCACTTTCAGATCATTTGTAACCTAATCTTGGGATGTTGAATGAAAACTTGAAATATAATGCAATTACATGAATCTATTTGTGTCATGAAAGTGGTGTTTTTACTTTCTTTTTTGTGTATGGAGTTCATGTGTGAACGCGAAAAAAATTCACATGTTAATTTTCTTTGTTTCTTGCCTGTCACGTATTTTTCCAAGGGGTTAGAACTTGTGATTTTAAAATTCTAGTTGCACCTAAGGTATAGCTTTTGGTTTTATTTAAACATTAGCCGATTCATGGTAAGTTGGTAACAAACCAGGCTATAAGTATAGAAGAATACCAAGTGGGAGTCATCCTTTATTTCAACCGTAATTCACCTTTTACAGTATTTGTATCATAACTTGACAATCTAGGGTTTCTTATTTATTGTCTGCTAAGATGGATGATCACAATAATGTTAAGTCTTTTGATTAAAAAGAATTTGAAGAGACCCAACCAGTGGTTTTGCTTTAGAAAACTTCATTAGCGAGTTGGATCAGTCATTTACCAGGTCAACGGTAACATCTCTATGTTGCATCTGAGCACTGTTTTTGTCATATCTGTAATCCTTTCATGATATAATTTCTTATTCATATCAGAAGTGTACTATTTTGTTTCTTAATTTTTAAACTAAGGCCTGTTTGCTTGTTTCCTGACTGCTAAATTTCAGGCTACTTCAGCCTTGCCTTCGACTCATCGCCGAAGAGTAGCCAGCTCCTTCAGGGATCAATCACTCTTTCAAATATTTCAGATTTCTTTAACATCATTGCGTCAGCTTAAAAGTGATGGTAATGTGTCTAAATTATTTAACTGTATGCAATCTGTGGTTGCTGAGTTTCATCAATCTCTTTGTTTAATATTTATTTACTGCTATACTATCGACTGTTGTGACGGTTTTGCATCTTAAAATATGCAGCTGTGAGTCGATTGCAGGAATTGGCACTCTCTCTTTCACTTAAATGTTTGTCCTTTGATTTTGTTGGGACATCTATTGATGAAAGTTCAGACGAGTTTGGCACTGTTCAGGTATATTCATTGGCGGAGCTAGGGGGCGGCAATGGTAGGCAATTGCCTATGCCAGCCCCTAAAACTCCAATATATAAATATGAATAGCCTCCTTATATGCAAAAAAATGCCTATGCCTAGTGGTTAAGCTCTCTGCTAACAACTGAGAGGTTTTGTGTTCTATGCCCTTCCATTGCCTTTTTTTTTATAGCCCATATAACTAAACAAACAAACAATTTTCTCTATAACAAAAATTATCCCAGCCCAACTGCAAGCCAATTTTATAGCAACACAACTTTCATTTCAAATTAAATCTTTTGTAAATAAGAAAAAATGATTTTTTTTATAAGAACAATTTTTTTAAGCATTCATCTATGTGGATTATGTTTTTCAAACCGTTAATTAGAAAATAGTTTCGAAATATGTAAAAAAGAAAAAATAAACCTTTATACACTATTATCACGTAAAAATTTAACTCAATTAGAATTACTATCAACAATTCATTTTTTTTTTTCAAATTAGAATTACTATCGACAATTCAATTTTTTTTGCCCACCCTTAGACTTGAGTCTGGCTCCGCCACTGGGTATATTGCTTTTGATAACAAATACTACTATTCATTTCCAGTCAAGTGCTTTTTTCCAGTCCTTATGATTCTGAAATAAATTAATAATCAAGTAATATGTTGGTGATTATACAGATTCCTTTATCCTGGAAGCCAGTTATAGAAGATCCTTCAACATTGCAGATATTTTTTGATTACTATGGAACTGCAAATCCCCCTCTTCCTAAGGAGGTTAGTGCTTGTTACAGCATCATTTTTTGGTACAGAGCTTGTAGAAGTGGCATAAAAAAAGAAAGGAAAAAAAAAAATCTAGTACCTGTCTCTAGTAGGTATATGTTTCTTTTCTTTTTCCTTATTAGTTAGGAGTCTTCTTATGATGGATGACACTGGCAGTTTCGTTATTAGTTGAAATAAAGTGGATAATAATATAGATGGATGAGTTTGGTGCAAAATTAGGTGTTAGTCGAGGGCTCATGCTGATGTTGGTTAGAGATTTAGTTATATTTTTTGGGGATGAGAAGCATTTTGTCATTTTTCTATTTATGACTTGTGAGCTTTATGCATATGAAGGTCAAGTTTAAGGTGGTTTATTTTTTTCTTTGAAAAACTGGGGAATTTCTTGATATACTTGTCCATTTTTGGAATTGGAGTTTTTGTTGATGCTTAGTTTGTTGCATTAGATCATTTTTTCCCCTTCCAGAATGCCTCATTTTCATTTCCCAGGCTTTGGAGTGCTTGATGCGTCTAGCATCTGTAAGGCGTTCTTCGTTTACAAATGACGCTGCACGTTCAAAGTTTTTGGGCCATTTGATGAAAGGAACCCAAGAGATCTTACAAACTGGCCAAGGTGTGTGCATCGTTCTTTATATTTCCTTTATGTTAAATTATCGTGGTACTGGACTTTTGTCGCTTTATTATCTGCTTTGACATGGTCAATCATTTTGTTTTCTTTCCATCTTTCCTGTTTATTATGATGGTATTTGAGTTCTAGTTTCAAGATCATTTTCATTGATTGATTTGCTATTAAATGTCTAATGTCACAACTGTTTGTTGTCTCTAGATGGAAGTTGATATTGAGTGCAAGTCAACTGTTTGATCAATTGAGTGCAAGTCAACTCTTTGAAGTCTAAATTTTAGCAACTTGATATTAGATACCTATTGCTTGGGCTTAAATTTAGCTACTGCCAGTTCATATGGGAGGAATTTTTTCCACGTTTTGCTCTAGTATTTGGCATTGATAAGAGGTGCATTGAAGAACTTGAACTAGTGATTATGTGATCAAAGTTTACTTAGAAACAAAATTTTATGTGAAAAAGAATCAAACTGACCAAGTTTTATCATTCAGCGACTGGTCTGGTCTGTGAAGGTTATACATATAAAAGAATGGTACCATGGAATGCCTGCAGTTTTTGATATTTAGTTGATGTTAGATGAGTGCCTATTGTTGCTTGGGAGTCTTCTTAATATACTGCTCTAGTTGTAATTAACCATGTTCTGCATTGTTTGGTTTATTAGGTCTTGCAGATCATGATAATTATCATGAGTATTGTCGTCTTCTTGGGCGTTTCAGAGTGAACTATCAGGTATAATATCTAATATAAATTATTTGATGTAAGTTTTTCCTTTTCTGCTATGCTATTGGCGGTTAGCGTAAAGCTGTGTGGCACACATGCTTTTAATTAGGCCTTTTTGGGTAATTGTTTGGTGATTGGTATTTATAAGTGACACGGTTCTTCTCATTTGAAGCCAACATGCAAACTTAAAAAATACAATTGCCTCATATATGTTGCTATGTAGTCATTTATGTTGGCACAGTACTATTATTTTTTCTATGCGCTTTGGTATCTTATAAAGTTTGATTTGGAAAACAGCTTATTTTGAATCAGATGAATTATTAATGTATTATTGAATCTCATCGAGTTGTGGGATGTTAATGTTGAGGGTAAAAATACTACAGGGATCGCTTGTTCAGTGCCCTTGAATCCAACAGAACCTCTATATGATCAATTTATAAAATAACTTCTCTGCTATAGGAGTTTTTAGAGAAGTTCCTACTGTTTTTTTTTTCTTTCTAATTAACATGATGGAAAAGGCCTTCCATGTGCAATTACATAATATATGTTTAATTCATATATGTCCCTTTCTATTACTTACTGCATCTTTAACATAAAAAGGCCTTTCCTCAAATAGCTAATAAGTATCACTTTGTCATAATTCCCTTAGTAGAGTGTTTCTAGCTGATAAGTTTAATGGTAGTGACAGAGTCTTATTTTGAACGTGAAAGGAATGCCCGTATTGATTAAAGATATCTTACTAACTTCTAGTGCTTGTGGTTGATTTTACTTGATGACTTATCAGGATTGACGAGTTTATGTAATTGCCTTGCAGTTGTCAGAGCTTGTGAATGTGGAAGGCTATAGTGATTGGATACGTCTAGTGGCAGAGTTCACGTTGAAGTCCTTGCAGTCTTGGCAGGTTAATAACTGGTGTTAGTATCTTTAAAAAATTAATAATACGCAGAAGTGAAAACAGTAAAATCAAGAGGGTATTATGTGTTGGCTCTTCAGTCTGGCAAGGTGCACATAAATTGCTTCTCATGTGTTGAAGTTAGTACCTCTGCTGAAGTAGGCACTTTTTTTAGAAAGCATAAACTGCCAGAAGCTTAAAAATTGCACATATAAAGAGCATGCTTGGCAAGCACTTGGAATCACGCCTTTAAAAACATAATATGGCCCTTCCATTTCAAAAGTCCTATATCAAGAAATATTATTTGTATGTGCAAATTTCTGTGTTTTATTCTCGTTCCTATCATAAAGTTAAGTTACAAAGCTCAGGTCAGTTGTAAAAATGATATTCAGATTCATTCTGGGAAGTTTCCCAAAAATAATTTGCTCTCTTTTATAGCTTTTGAAACGGGGGTTTAACAAACTGCAATGTTGGTGAAAAGATTATATTGGTGTTAAGACTTCTAGTCCAGTATTATAAAAATCCTTCACCCTTGTTGCATATTGTTTCAGCGTATTTTCAGAACACTTTTTTCCTTGAAATTTTTTTGTAACTTGGATCTTTTACTTATCTCTTATGGTGTCATATAAATAAAGCATTGTATTTTATAGTGGGTATGATTTACATTACACACTCCTCTGTGTGCAAGTATTGATTTTTGTAAACTCATAATGTGGATTGCTAGCACTTGTCCCATTTATTATCTATATGAATTTTGTGATCTCTTGTCTATTTACCAGTGGGCCAGCACAAGTGTATACTACCTCTTGGGTCTGTGGTCAAGATTGGTAACATCTGTACCATATTTGAAAGGTGATGCTCCAAGCTTGTTGAATGAATTTGTGCCTAAGATCACCGAAGGTTTTATCACATCAAGATTTAACTCGGTGCAGGTATGGTGATTCACAATGTCCATCCTTATAGAATTATATTTTATTTTCATAGTAGTGATAAATTGTTTTTCTTTCTAATATGTAGGATGGATTACCAGATGATCTTTCAGAGAACCCATTGGATAACGTTGAGCTTCTCCAGGATCAGCTGGATTCCTTTCCCTTCCTTTTCAGATTCCAGGTGCAATTTCTGTACAAGTTTGTCTTGTTCATTTGCAGCTCTGAAGATTAACTATAGATACTTTTTCCAGTATAGTTTTGCTCCATGAAACCTTGATCTCTTGATGAGGTTACAGTTGCTGCAGCCTGCATGCTTCCAATTTAGTGACTCTGCTTTGTTCTTTGAATTGCAGTACGAAAGCAGTAGTATGCATATTATAAACATAATGGAGCCCATTCTGCAAACGTATTCAGTATGCTCTCTTATCAGGATGGATTTTTTTAAAACTTAAAATGTATGTGGACTTTGAACTTGTAATTAATTTTCTATTCAACTTCAACAGGAAAGAGCACGAATACAGATCGGTGATAACAGTGACCTCTCTGTTATTGAAGCCAAACTTTCTTGGATTGTTCATATTATAGCTGCAATTCTTAAAATAAAACAGTCTACTGGTTCTAGGTAACTTGCTTTTTAGTTCTTCTTTATGTCACAATTTGACTTTTATTAAACTGATCGTTGCATTTCTCATGCAGTGTGGAATCACAAGAAGTTGTTGACGCAGAACTTTCTGCACGCGTTCTGCGCCTTATAAATCTCACTGACAGTGGTCTACATAGCCAAGTACGTTACTAGGAATGGCCTGCATTTTAATAAATACATAGTAGTTCCATGATACATCATAAAACTGTCAGGGAGGACTTTTCTGTGGGCCCAAAAGAATTTATGTATGTGGGCTGACATGCTACTTATTAATATTGTTATTAGGTTAATTTTCACATTTTTGTTTTAATTTATTTGAAATGCTTAATAACAGAAGTTGCAAATGTCCATCTTTTTGCCTAGCTATGTCATTCTTGTTCTGTTTGATGATGACCCAGTCTTGTTCCTAGCCCATATCTTGTTTATGGTGACTCTTAGTTGGTGGTCATTCAAAAATGTTAATTTCTTCAAGCTCTTATTTTCATTGCTTGTCTTGTTGTCTGCACACAAAATCAATATTTTTGTGGCAATATTTTGTATAGTTATGCATTATTATCGATCTTACAAGCTTGGTATTTGGCAGAGGTACGGTGAAATAAACAAGCAAAGACTTGATCGATCTATTCTCACCTTCTTTCAACATTTCCGGAAGTCTTATGTAGGGGATCAAGCTGTTCATTCTTCTAAGGTAAAGATATTTTTTTGTGTTCCTCTTGATATATTTTTATAGTCTACATGTCCTTTGAGGTTTTTCTTTATGTAATTCTGTTGTAGCAGCTATATTCCCGATTGTCTGAGCTTCTTGGACTCCATGATCATTTGCTAATATTGAATCTAATTGTTTCTAAGATTGCCACAAACCTGAAATGTTACACGGAGGTAAGCATTTTCATATTGTTACATAATGCATATCTTATGCTTTTTATAGTTTCATAATTTCTTATTTGCACTATTTCAGAGTGAGGAGGTCATTAATCACACCTTAAGTCTGTTCTTTGAGCTGGCATCTGGGTTAGTTTTGCTGCCTCAGCCTATATGACTAACAGACTTGAAAGTTTTTGCTCCATTTGTTATATACAGGTTACAAAATGCAACAGTTGTATTTTTATTCAACCAATGCATCAATTGTATTTTTATTTTTTGTGCAGCTACATGACTGGAAAGCTGCTTCTTAAGTTGGATACTGTTAACTATATAGTTGCAAATCATACTGTAATTTTCTATCTAATCTGTTTCTTCTTTATTTGATTGTTCAGCTTCTAGTGTTGTGAAAAGTTGATCCTTTCTTGATCTAAATGTTTTTTTCTTGACATTCTGATTTCAGAAGGAGCATTTTCCATTTTTAGAAGAATATAGATGTTCCCGTAGCAGAACAACTTTTTATTACACCATTGGCTGGTTAATCTTCATGGAAGACAGCCCTGTGAAATTTAAATCTTCTATGGATCCACTTCTTCAAGTACTCTCTCTCTCTTTCTCTCTCTCTCTCTCTCTCTCTCTCTCTCTCTCTCAGACACACACACTCACACATCTAAATCTACATCTACAACTCTGTATGGGTGACTTTGAAATTTAGCATGCTTGAGATGTGGGTCTAGCCCCCGCTCTTTGAACTTCTCATATTGTTCTTTAGCCATTGTTTCTTTTCTTCTTTGTTGGCCAGTTAAAAAGAAGCAATGACTTGCTTGAGTTGCTTCTGTAGCCAAGAATATATGAAAAAAATCCATTATATATAAAATCTACCAGATATTCTGGAATTTGCTCGTGTTATTGGTATCATTATTATTTTTGTTGTTTCTACCATCTGGTTACCTATTTTCCATTGTTAATGGAACTGTCTATATGGTGTGTTATAGGTTTTTATCAGTTTGGAATCAACACCCGATTCAATGTTCCACACTGATGCTGTGAAGTATGCATTAATTGGGTTATTGAGGGATCTGAGAGGAATTGCTATGGCCACAAATAGGTCTGTATATATGTTTATGAATTTAGGAATTGTTTTTGAAGGCCCAGCTCTCTTGATCTGACATTTTCTGGACATCTTTCAGTCGTAGAACATATGGGCTTTTGGGGGAATAGGTTTGATTAGTTCAATTTTGTTAGAATTAGAGTTTAATTTCAGTTTGAATATGGTTCAGTTTTGTTGAGATTAAGGTTTTATTTTGCTTTGAATATTGTTTGAATATTCCGGCAAAAATTCCAGAATCCGGCAACGCTTGATGTTTCCGGCAGCCGG
>JAYMTH010003249.1:0-11185 GCA_036897465.1 Pelargonium australe | reverse complement strand
CTAATTAATTGTCTATCACCATTATATTATTAATAGTCCATGTATCATATAGTCTCTCTGTCTCAAAATGAGTGTTTTTTTTCTATTTTTTATTGTAAAAAATAAGAATTACAAGATAATTTAGTGAGTTTCCAAATATAATCATCACTTTTTCATCTACACCCCATGTACAAATATGCTCATGTGCATAAATGATAAGGATAATATGAGAAAAACAATAATATAATAACCTAAAAATAGAAACAAGACACTCATTTTGAAATAAATTTTTTTGACAAACAAGACAGTCATTTTGGAACGGAGGGAGTAATTATTTCGAGCGTGCATATTTTGAAACTTATCACGAACACAAAGTTATTATTACGTATTGTGTACTCCATCACTAAAATGCTCAAACGAATGAATCTTGTCAAAACCATGTTAAATGAGCCCAAATAAATCTCATATAAGGCCCAAGGTAACTTTATGGGCTTAATCATATTGGGCCCATAAAAACTCCATCCACTGAACCCGACCCGAGTACGAGCCCAAATTCATCGTCTTCAACCTCCCCAAACCCTTGGCCCAGAAATCAAAATCCATGAGGTCAGAAACCAGGAAGAGCAAGAATCGAAGAACAAGGGAGGAGCAGGTGCTATAGCCATGAAGCACAAAGCTGTAAATTTCTCTCAATTTCGTTAACTGTAAATTAATTTGCTTGTTTGTGCACTCTACTTGTCTTGGTTTTGATCGGTGTGTTGGAAAATATCAGTCATATAATTAGAATTTCGAACATCTCATTCATTACTGTGTATTTTTTAACATTTGTTTTAAGTTCCGATCCTCAGGAGTTGCGATCTGATACGAGCCATTTCTTAATTTTATGGGCTATTTTAAAAGCCCATTGTTAGCCCATCTTAAGGCCCATTAGGTTATGTTTTCTCCTTGTATCTGAACATATAACTGATAGTAGTGTTCTGTAATTGGTATCAATATACTAAAATTTATCTCTCTGAATTTCTTCTTCTACCTCTATTCTATCTCCTCTACCCCATTCAGCCTTTTCTACGCCGAAATTCTTCGATTCTTCTCTTGATTTTATCCTTTATTAAAAGGACTCTATCGTAATATTTTCAGATTTGAAGTTTTAACTTTAAGCCTTAAATTTAATATACATTATCAGTGTAGCAGTGTTTTTTGCATCATGATCTTTGCACATTTCGTTTCGAGAGTCTGTGACGGTAGTGAGAATTTTTCATAACCACGGAATCATTTCATTTACACAAATGGGTTCTTACAATATAAAGAACTGTCCCTTGCAGTTTGGTTTTTAGACATGGGGAGAGTGGATGATCTTCGATTTAGTTGAAAATGTTTCAAGTTCGATATTGAAATGTGAGCTTTTCTGGAATTGACAGTCTGTTTATCATGTTATATAGCTTTGTCAAGGGGTAGAGATTATGATCAAGATTGCGGAAAGAATTAAGGAAGTTGAAGAAACTCGTGAAACATGGAAGCTAAAGGGGCAATTCGTCATCTGCGTAAAAAGATAAGCACTTCGTTCTTGAGGTGAAGGACAAAGAGAAGGCTAGTGTGAAAGAAGAAAGATCGGAGAAGTATATGAAGTGAAGAACTTTTCTCCAAGAACAAGAACATGCTATCAAATTTTGACAGTTAGAGCATTAGCAACTGTGATTTTGGACCACCATTGTGGATGCTCTTAGGGAAATGACGGAAGAGAAGAAGATATGTCTGATTTCCGACGGGCCATGCTATTCACATTCTCCCATTATTCAGATACGTATGTATAATATAGCATTAGTTAGTAATTGTTGAAATATGCTCCATCTCTTGTTGTAGATAGTAGCTTTGCTCTGCCTAGGCTTCATGTGTCATACTTAAATAATTATCTTAAGTCTGTCAACCACTCAACCTTATTTCATATTGAATTATAAGCCAAGTTTCGGCCTACCAATGATTATACATTAATGTATCTTGATTCATAGCATATAGTTATAACTTTTGGATGCTTTTATAAAGTTAGAATAATTAGAAGAAAGAAAGAAACCTTAGGGAAGAAGATATGAATAATTGATGTTTATAAAGTGATGGATGCTTTCGTAATGTTAGGTATGGAAATTTTTGTGCATAAAGTGACAGATGCTCTATAAAGTTGGATAGTGATGAGTGGAACATTAAAAAATATGGAATATGGACGTATGATTGTGGGTAAGAGACAGTGACATGCAATACAATAATAGTCAAGAATCAAGACTAACATTTGTAGTGGGCTCTGGAGATAATGAAATTTGAAGCATCTTTGTGAAGTTCTAAAAACAATCTTGAATATGGGTTGTGTGCTGTGCCAAATGTTAGTGAATTTACAGAAACTTGTACTGCTAGTTGCTAAATTATTTGCTGCATAAACACCATGATCATAATTTTGCATTTAATAGATACGATAATAGAACATATTATAGAGGCCTAGGCCTTCAACTTGAAAGTCAAGAACTGCCGCTAACGGCGAAGGAACCAAGCTCCTTCCATGTTTGCTTGCAGATGCTTCTGGACTCCAACTGGCTTGGGATGAAGGGTACACAAGTGTCTTGCTGGAAACAGACTCACAGTCACAACCTGCGTTGGATCACATCAATGGCACAGTCAAGAGGCGCATATTTGAGGACCTCCTCAGCGTCATATACATCATCAAAGAACTTAAAGGGCGTGATTGGGATTGTGAATCGTCTTACCTTCCCCGTGAGGCAAACAAATGTGCAGATACTCTTGCTAATATGGGTGTTCGGGGTGGTTCTTATCTCCCAATCCGCTTGTTAAAAAGTTGACGGTAGGGATCATGGCAGAACAAAATTTTTATTTTTGGACTACCACGGAACAACTTAAAGTTTAGGGACTATTTGTGAACAAATTGGATAGTTCAGAGACTAATGAGGATGTTTTTCCTTTAACTAAAAGAAATTTGGTCAAAATTTTGATTTAAGTATGTGTGGGCTGTAATAGTTAGGACATAAGGCTATGTTCAGGAACAAGGATTTGATCATGAAATGTTGTGTTTGGGAAATCATAAATGTTCATATGACAAGGTAAGTTGTCATTTGAAATCCCATGTCATACGTGTTGAATTAGTCTGGGGCAGTTGTTTGTGAATCAATGATCTGAAAACTACAGCTTAAACTTGCACTCCTGATTGCTTATTACATGTTGCATACATAGGCAAAATGATCACAGAATTGCATTACATATGAAAGATAAATAACATATTATATATCCGCATAAAACTTCATCAGCGGCGATGGAACATAGCTCCTTCCATGTCGGCTTTCAGATGATTCAGGAGCGCCTCTGGCGGAGACCTAATGCAGGGAAAAGAACCACCCCGAACACCCAAGTTAGCAAGAGTATCCGCGCATTTGTTAGCCTCGCGAGGAATGCGAGACAATTCACAATCTGAAAAACATTCCTTGAGTTCTTTGATGCTGGCCACCAGGCTGGAGAGGTCCTCAGGTATGAACCTCCTGACAGAGTTATTGATATAATCCAGTGCAGGTTGCGAGTCTGTCTCAAGCAAGACTTTTCTGTACCCTTCATTCCTGGCCAGTTGGAGACCAGCCTCGATCGCCTTCAGCTCCGCTTCAGTGCTACCAAGAACTCCAAGAGGTTCCATAAACCCAACTTTCCAAGCACCAGATGAGTCTCTGATGAGCCCTCCCATGCCAGCATTTCCAGGATTGCACTGCGAGGCTCCATCAGTATTGATTTTGACCCAATACTTTGGCGGAGGTACCCATCTAACCATAACCTTGCCATCAGCTGTGGACTTGGAAACAAATGTGTTAGGTTCATTGTTTTGAATAGGTTCTGCTACTGCTGCTGAAGCTTTTGAGAAAGCTGAGAAGAGACCAGCTATTCCAACTCCAACGGCTGCAATACCAGCCACCACTCCTGCTGCCTTGGCAAAGCCTGAGGGCTCGCCGTCTCCTTCTTCTGTTGCCTCTTTCTTCTTGCTGCTGGAGCTTTGTGAATAATAGCTCATTTTGGAGGTATGTGCAAGTGACTCTGTTCTGTTTTATACTTTTATGCATTCTAGGCAAGGAAAGTCTCTGGTTTATATAGAGCATTTTGGATCCAAAAGAGTCATGAGAGAATTGAATTTGTAGTCAATTGATGCAAAAAGAGTGGTTTTGGGGATTGGTTCTTGGGGTTTTGGAGTCCCCATAAGAGTTTTTTTTTTTTTTTTTTTTTTTTTTGTTGTTGTTTCAAAGCTCTTTAATAGTTAGAAGTAGCCTTGGAACTTATAAAAATTTGAATTATTTGGTAACAAAATAAAAAAGATACTCTGCTCTGTAAAAATTAAATAATTTGAGGGAAGTAAGTTTTGTGAAATACTAGCAATCGTTTAATGTAGTTTTTAATTTAATTAAAATAGTTAAACCCTTTTTTCAGAGAGTTAAATAAATCCAAATTCTAATGAATTGAAATACCATGGTAGATGTGTTATTTCAATTCTTTTAAATTTGGAATTATTTAACTAATTTGAGGAAAGAGAATATTTTTTTAATTCCAACTATGCCCTCATGAAAAAAAATTAAACGAATGCAATAATTACAATTTAAAAATACCCAACATATTCTACTTTATCAAGATTTCAAATAAAAATTGCTAAGAAACGCTACCCTAAAAAGTACTTGTAATAGAACATTAACAGAAAATCTTGTATTATATACAAAAAGCATGTTTAGTTAAATGTCTAAAATTAGGGAAGTGATAAATCCAAACCACAAAAGTATAAATCCACACCTTTTTGGTGTATTTAGTTCCTGATGATTGAACTAATTTGTTCATTATTAGGTTGTAAGATTTAGTTGTGGAAAATTGGAAATGAGTTCAATATTGGGGTGAAATGATATTTGGATTTCTGGGTCGGGTTTGGTTTAAATTTGCTTTTCTGGGGTCATGTGTATAGACTTATTATGTTTATGGATCCCTCTGGGCGGCTGCATAGGTCCCCATTTGAAATTGCTGCACAGCTGATAAAAATAAATACACCTTTGTCTGCAACAATGGAGTCTCGTCAAAGAGGATGATGAAGATGATAGGGGAGTGAGGGACCCACTTAGCATTAAGGAATTTAATGATATTTTTTATTAATAAGTTAATTGGTGGGGTCATCTCTTTTTGCATTAATTAGTGGAAAGTAATTAAAGCAGGGTAGTTTGGTTAGATCAAGCAAAATGGTGTGGATTTATACTTTATGGGTTTAGATTTATAACCACTCTAAAATTATGAATAAATTAGAATCAGAGTTCAATTACCCCCATTTAAAACTGAAATCAAGCCTAATAAATCTATCTATTAATGACGTGTAGAGAATCCAACCAATTAGGATTGAAAACTGAAATCAAGTCTAATAAATCAACCTAATTCTAATTTCAAAAAAAAAAAAAAAAAAAAAAATCACCCTAAATCTAACCACTTTCCTACCTTGAAGCTAACCCATTAATTACACAAGAATATTTACTTCTAAAAAAATTACATAAAAGAATATTTGAAGATTGCAGATTTTTCTCAGTATACCATTTCCTATTTAAGTGAGCACTCAAAAGTCAGAAGCAACAGTGTTATGTTGGTTTATATACTGATTTTATTTTAAATGTACCTTAATTTCAATTAAATGTTTTTCTCTAAAAATAGTTAGTTTGTGATCCACCCTTGTGGAGGTTTTAGGACAATGTACCCTTAACTACTGAATGAATGCCTTTATTTTTTCCGCTTCTAATAAAAGACTGAATTGTGTTTTTGTTCTCATGTCCTCTCTTCGTTTCAAAATAAATATCGCTAATTTTGAAACATTTTTTCTTGTTAGAATGACATTTGTTTTGAATTGAAAAACATTAATTTCCACTATTACCCGGTTCTTTCATTCTTAGACAATGTTATAATCTTCTAGGCTATCAACAATGAGGTCAAATTCAGATGCAAGAATTATATAATCAACTGATATGACGGGGAATAATCCATTTTTTTTTTACTTGAGAACCATAATTTTCATTTCATAAGACATAGGAAACTCAGAAACCATAACATAAAACATGATATATGATGATCTACTTGTTGCGCAGGCCGCGGAAATAGGAAGATGGGTCTTTCTCAAAATCCTTCCTGAGAATGGTATAGTCTCTGCCAGGAGCTTTCATCATCTTGTTGTTGTTCTTGGTGTATGACCCTAACAGTCCTGTTGATCCTGCGAAGAGCCCTGCAATTCCAACAACAACCAGTGCAAGTCCAGTCACCAAACCTGCTCCTCCTCCACTTCCTTTCTCAGGTGATGCACTCATTTTGTTGCTTCGTGTTGGGAAGCTAAAGAGATTGTGACTATAGGAGCTTTTTGCAGTCGATGACAAGTTTTGTGGGAGTGGAGGTTGGTTTTTATAGAGATCTCAATTCTCTAGTAACTTAAGAGTCAGAATTTGGAGTTCCCATTAAGTGGTTGTTTGGTAAAACTTGTACTTGTTTTGTTTTTTTTTTTTTGGTTTTTTTCACATTGAACTCTCCATGTTCATTACTTTAAAACTTTCGGTAATACAAGGAAATAAAAAAACACAATATTCTTAACTTAACCAAACTAGCCAACTAGGGAAAAAAAATAACATAGAAAAGGAAAAAAAATCTAATCTAAACATGAAAAATATTTCATGACCTCTATAAGAGGATTTTGTATGGAGAGTTATCAACTCTAGTCGGTTGGGTGTTACCTAGCCGCAAATCGAGGCCTAGACCCCAACATGTCCAACAATAAATGTCGAACGAGCCGGACATTTCTCAACAACTGAATCAGATTGTACCACTAGAGATGACCCCGCAACCTGATTCTACCGTGAAAAGTCGCCCACCACTGTCAGGGGCACTAGGCGAGTAGTTACCTAGTTCACCAAGCCCAACAACACCTCTCACTGAACTAGATCCCATCACTCTCGGCTAGCTCATGACCTGATCCTATCACGGGAGCCACCGCGAACTCTCCCCAAACTAGATTTTGCCATAACCACAATCTTTTTTTCCGCTACCTACAAGTTAATTACAACTTGCATGAGCTCAAACCGTCACAAACGAAAGCAATCACCGCCGCCATAGATATCTTGAAGGTATAACTCTCATACAAGAGACAAATCGCTCTGATCTGAAGGCCCTAACCACCGTCCTAATTGCCAATTTTAACTTCTCCTTGCTTTTGAAAGCATCTCAACAAAGAGACAAACAAACAATATAACCTTTTAGAGTATAAAATTCAATTACTCTTGTAACTTATCTGAAAACTTGTGAAGGCATAATACAAGTAACATAACATTGGATATGCATCATCACAATTGGAACGATCCTTGTTCTTATTACAATTTCCATATTCTCATAGTTGTGAACAAGAGAGCAAGCATGAGACTTTAATTATTGCACACTTAGAAACTTCAAAATTCAAACCCAGAACCACGTGTCCTTTCTCCAATGATACGACCCAATTTTTCCGCCATCTCCGGCTTTAGTTGCTTTTTCCAATCTCCAATCTTACCGCTTCGGAAAAATACATCCGTAGGAACATCCAACGCTATCATACCGGTCTTGTTCACTTTCAAGTTGCTCAATATATTAAAACTACGTAACTTTGAGATTTAATCTGACGTATCTTTAACCTCTTCTTCGATCGAAAATGAACAATCCAAGAACTCGGCAAGCCTCCTCAGCTGAGTTGTAGGTTGTTCTTTTACCTCTTCGTATTTTGTAAACAACACCTTATGAAGACTTCTCAAACTCTCATTCCAATAGCTCAAAACATGATCCCATACAGGACCATCCGAGGTCACGCCATTACAAAAGCTATCAAACACTTCTTCAAGCTTGACGGTGTCCCATTCTTTGGATCTCACCTTCTCAACGAAGCGCCAAAGCGAAACAAGCGTATCCTTAGGATTTCGACACGTGTAGAGTGTAGACAATCTTGCAAGACGTGTCCTTGGTGGATCTCGGCAGCAATGGGAATGGCATGTGGGTCGCGAAGAGCCTCGGGGATGGGAAGATGGAGAGATCGGGAAGCTTCCTCTCGCGATACAGTCCAACCTCCAAAAACAGCACAAGATCATGAAGGTTGGTTGTGAGCAAAGGTTGGTGATCTCTTGATCAAGAAACCGAGATCTATTCAACAAAGCAAACGCCATAGCCATCAACCAAGTGGTGCCTGATTTAGGGAAGGTGGCCAAAATGGTGTCGGTATCGATACATTTGAAGTGGTTTTGGGTTGCAAGAACACCTTGGAGGAGGCTAGCTTGAAACCAAAAACCACGGTGTCGATACATTTGATAACCATGTAAGCCTGTTTCTCTTGGAAGGGTTGAGAGTAAGTCTCGGCACTCGATCGATCGGTTAGGCCATCTTCTTGCATGAATTCTTTCATTGAAGTCTTTATTGTGCTGGTCATGGTGTCCGGAGGGTAGTGTTGAAGCTTTCTTGATCACATTAGTTTCAATAGCGGTATAACAAGTAAATTGCACCGAATAATTTCATAAAAAATTAGAGGGGTCACGAACGGATCCCCATAAAACTGGACCTCCTAAACAAAAATTATTTTTAACGTAATTAATTATTTAAGTGCACAATAAGTCATTACAAATATATCATACAATAAGATATATAAGAACAATATGAGAACCATACCGTTGCTAATGAAACACATTCTAAAGATGCATCATATTTGCATCGGAGTGTAGGACATCAACTTCCTTGTACATCACACACAAACGATACTTTTTCATTTCATGGAACAGACAACATGACAACGTAAAACATAATGATTTACAATATTTAACATACAATAATCTTTATTTTTTTGTTGTTTTTTTTATTATAAAAACAAGAACACCACTAGTACAATCCTTGTTGCAAGACCCCTTATAATAAAAATAGTAAATATAACTTTTAAGAGTATAAAATTCAATTACTCTTATAACTAATTTGAAAACTTGACAAGCCATAATACAGATAACATAGCATTGGATATGTATCACCACAATTGGTACAATCCTTGTTCTTATTACAATTTCCATATTCTCATACTTGTGAACAAGAGAGCAAACATGAGACTTGAATTATTGTATACTTAGAAACTTTAAAACTTAAACCCAGAATCACGTGTCTTTTCTTCAATGATACGATCCAACTTTTCTGCCATCTCAGGTGTTAGGTCATTCTTCCAATCTCCAGTCTTACCTTTTCGAAAAAATGCGTCCGTAGGGAACCCCAGCCCTATCCTTCCGGTTTGGTTAGCTTTCAAGTTGCTTAGTATATCAAAACTACATAACTTTGAGATTTCATCTGGCGTACCTTTGGACTCTTCTTCTAACGAAAATGGACACTCCAGAAATTCGGCAAGTCTTCTGAGTTGAGCAGCAGGTTGTTCTTTGACCTCCTCGTATTTCAAAAACAACACCTTATGAGAACTTTTCAAACTCTCATTCCAGTAACCCAAAACATGATCCCATAAGGGACCATACGCGATGACGCCATTACAAAAGATATCAAACACTTCTTCAAGTTTGACGGAGTCCCATTCTTTGGGTGTCAACTTCTCAATGAAGCGCCAAAGCGAAACAAGCGTATCCTTAGGGTTCCGGCACATATAAACAATCTTGCAAGACGCGTCCTTGATGGATGGGGGCAGCAATTGGAATGGCATGTGGGTCTGGAAGAGCCTCGGGGATGGGAAGATGGAGAGATCGGGAAGCTCCCTCTTGCCATATAGTCCAAGCTCCAAGTTTTGCAAAAGATCATGAGGGTTGGTTGTGAGCAAAGGATGGTGATCGTGATCAAGAAACCGAGACCTATTCAACAAAGCAAACGCCATAGCCGTCAACCAAGTGGTGCCTGATTTTGGGATGGTGGCTAAAATGGTATCTGTATCTTGAGCTTTGAAGTGGTTTTGGGTTGCAAGAACACCTTGGAGGAGGCTAGCTTGAAACCAAAAACCATGGTATCGAAACATATGATGATAACCATGCAAGACTGTTTCTCTTGGAAGGGTTGAGAGTAAGTCTCGGCACTCGTCGGTTAGGTCATCTAATTCCGGCAGGAATTCCTCCCCTGAAGTGTTTGTTGAGCTGGTCATGGTGGCCTTAAGGTAGTGTTGAAGCTTTTCTTGATCAAATTAGTGTCAAGTGTGTGGTACTTATATAGAGAATGGATGGAAATTTGGTGAGTTGATATCTTCAATTCTAGCATGACAGAGTGGTTCGACACGTGCATAATCAGAACTTTTTTAAATACGTAATGACTTGGGTTTACATTTTATTTAGTATATTTGTTTCAAATACGTAATGACTTAGGCATTGAATTTGCAAATCTCAATACAAAAGAATTTTGTACAATTCAGATACTTCAAAATGTGGAAATTGAAAAAGCCATCTACGTAACCAAATTTCCATTAATTATTTTGCAGATCGAGCATTATAGATATTAGAGAGCTATAAGATAGCTACAATTTATAATAAAGTTCAGGAAAAAAAAAAACTCTATTGAGTTGGTGAAAGCTGAGTTTGAACAAAAACCTTAGGAGTTTAGGAAATGAGTTCATATGTTGAGCTCGAACTAATTTTCTTTTTGAGTTGATTTGGCAAACCTTTAATTTTTTGGAGTACTAGTAAGTTATTATAAAAAAACACTTCTTTTTTAAGTGATTTAGGTCATGATTTACAGACAACGGAAGAAACTTAAACCTTAACTTGTGACATCGCCTTGTATGAAGATTAGTCTGTGTATGGTCAAATAAGTTAAATATACCTATCGTAAAAGTGTGAGTCTACTCAGAAACTTCATGGTTAAAGCAACGTTTCAGTATCAATAAACAGTACAATTCTAATTACTTTATGGGGCTTGTGCTAAAACTATAAATAGGCCCATAAAATTTTATATGAAAAAATTACTTTCTTTTATGTGATTAAATTTAATATTTATCAATAAAATATAGGGATAACCATTTTTTAGGTACCCAGAGTTTGACCGAATACTCAATTTAGTACCCAAACTTTTATTGTGCCCAATTGAGTACCTAAACTATTACTTTGTACCCAATTTAGTACCCACCGTCTAATTCCATTGATTTCACCGTTATCCGATGACATGGCAAGCTGAGTTGGACATTCTGACTACG
>JAYMTH010003248.1:0-11189 GCA_036897465.1 Pelargonium australe | reverse complement strand
GGATTTTGATTTGGTTCATTTTGATTTTGATTTGGTTATTTGGTTTGAGATTAATTTAGTCACAAACACGAGTTTATAAATTTTTCGGAGAATTTATGAATTTTCCAGCGATTTCATGAAGGTTCCAACAAATTTATGAAGTTTCTGACAAGCTCATGATTTTTCCGGCGGGTTCATGAATTTTCTGCGTGAACTTAGGTTGAAGAAGAAAGGTAAAGTGAAGGGCATTTCGGATTTTAAAAAAAATGATCATGTGTTGGGCACATGACCAAACAGTGTATATTCATGGGAGAAAAAAGAATATGAGTCAAAAATATTTTGGCTTAGGTTAAGCTAGCTAATCCAATGAGGTAATGACATCTTAGTATATTTCATACATAGCTACACAGTAAACTAGTATGAGACCCCGTGCGATGCACGGGTAAACAATATGTAAAAATTAGTACAAAAAAACTCTAAATAAAATGCATTTTATTATAATAAATATTAATAGCATGCTCACAATATCTAAATAGTTTATATTCTTAATTCGAAAATATGATTATATACATATATAAGATGGAGAAAACATAGACTAAATTTAAAAAAAAAAAAAAAAAAATCATTTTTTTTTGTTATCGCATCACTCACTAAAGCGAAGTCATGATATCATCACCTTTTTTTTTTCATTGTCTCTTGTAAAGAACCAAACAAACAGAATGCATATGATATTTGTTGTGTTTGTTAAGAGACTTTTGAGGTTCAAGTAGAATAAGAAAAAGAAAAACAACGTATAATTTAAAATGAGTTTTATGTTGAATCTAATGGGTTTGTGTTAAATTATCATGTAATATATAAGAAGAAGAAGAAGAAGAAGAAGAAGAAGAAGAAGAAGAAGAAGAAGAAGAAGAAGAAGAAGAAGAAGAAGTGTGTTAAAAAATAAAAGAAAATAGAGAACAATATATAGAGATCATTTGTCCCACATTGAAAATTTTGAAGAAAGTTGAGTGAAAACCTATTGTATAAATAGAATTTGTTTGTCCCACATCGGAAAAATGAAGAAATCATTTAGTGAAAAACCTCTATATAAACCTTCTTATTACGTATTATACTTTAGGTGAAGTGTAGTAATTTACTACTAATTACTTATCGACATAATATAAACTATTATTAAATGTTATTAGTTAATAACAATTTTTTTTGTAACTCATAGAATGTGAAAAACCATGCTCTAGATTTGCTTCTTTTGAAGATAATAGCTTAGGTGGCATTCTCTGAGTCATTCTCACCCGTTATTATATACTATAGTATGAATTTTCTCTAACACAAAACTCGTCACTCTAAGGTTGTCTCCTATTATTTGTTTGATAATATAGTTAGATGTTTTTATTCATTTGTAAAGTGTTATTGTTTGGTAACAACAACACAAAACACACACACACATATATGTTTAAAGAGTTTATGCTAAATTATTATTGACTTAGGCTAAGCTATTAATGAGATAATGACACTTCATTAAAAAAATTATCTTGGTAGGTCGCTCTACTCTCACCAATTTACTTGAGTATGTATGAATCAAATTTGATGTGTGTGAGAGAGAGAGAGATATAATGATTTTAAGTCTAGAGTTATTCAATTTGGTTTAAACTAAACAACTAATGACGTTGTAGCAGATCAGTTAAAGTTATTTATGGATAAAGTGAGAATTTTGCTCCTACAAATTCATTGACATGAGTATGAATAAAATTGTAACGTAATGTCGTGGCTTAATTAGTGTGAGTTAGCGCAAGCAAGAAAATCATGACACATATTCTTACATATATGTGTATATATATCAATAACAATTAATCATTTTTCTAAATATAGTAGATTCTAGTTATAGTTCTTGATTATTGTAAAATAAATAAAATATTGATGTGCCACAAAATTAATAAAAAGTAACAATATTGATGCACGCCTAGTAAGTGATCTTGATTAAGTCCCTAATCCATAACATAATCATAGAACTTAATGGGAGGGTAATTCTCAAAAAATTAAGTGTCTTAGATTAAATATGTGAGCAATTAATTGGGAGGGGTAGATTCTTCATTTTATTGTTGGTATACAAAAGTAAATTCTTAATGCAAGGAAGAAAATAGTTGGGTGTTACCCATCGTTGGTTGGTCTAGTGGTGCCAGGGGCTGGACTTTGGTAGGGAGGACCATGGTTCGATCTCCCACAGTCGCGATTGGGAGAGGTGAGAAATCCTTAATCCCATGACCAATCCTCGAATGGGGTTTAGTCTGAGTATGGTCACAAGGCTTAAAGGTGTCTATCGCATAGTGCGAGCCTGCTCAGGAACCCCATGGTTCAGACAAAAAAAAATTTAAATTAAAGACTCAATTAACACATATAATTATCAGAAATCTCAACCAATATGCTAAGTCAAGAGACAAATAAAATGAATTCGGACCGCCAAAAAATTCATTGGGATGGTATGAGTGTAAATAGTTGATATGACATCACTTAATTGGATATAATTTATATAAGATAATACATAAATGATGTTTGAGTTATACACGAAATTAATTTTGTTCAAACTCGATGTATTTCCATTCAAACCATTAATTAAAATGAGTTTTCAATTATGTATTTTAAACCAAAATTATTACACAAGAATACTTTATGAATATGTTGTTATCTAAATTTTAAATTTCAGTTGAAAACTAAGATACGAAGAATAAATTATTAAATCAAGAACCACTCCTGCAAACTAAAATATAGACCCGAGCAACGCCAGGTACAAAACTAGTTGGAAGAAGATATTTTTTTATTATTAGGCAATTTGGTGGTTGTTGAGGCTTAGAGAGAAACAACAAAGAGAGGCAGCTAGATTGTGAAAGGAATCCTTAGTAAGATATGAATCCCCACCATTTGATATTGACACCTCATAAAGAGCAAACAATTGTTGAATTAAGCTGAATCTTATTATATAGATCATCAAATCGTTTTCCTTTTGAAAATTTGCAACTTGTAGTTTTTGAAATTTGACACTTTTATTCTTAATTTGACTCCTAAAACATTTCTCCACAAATATGAAGGACATAATTGGTAAGTGATCATTTCACAAGTCAATTCCATTTCTATTATTCTCACACACTAGAATATTGTAGTATAAAACAAATTATAATTGGATTTATAATTAGAATCAAATCAGTACGCTAGAACTGTGTGAGTGAGAAGATGTATTAAGTTCGATCACCACTTAACACACATGTGAGAGATGTAAGAAATCATGATTCTGTGACCAAGTCTCGAATGAAGATCAATTTGACTATGATCAATTGCCTTAAATATGTTTATCGCGAAAGTGCGAGCCTACTTAAGAAAACTTATATTAAAAAAAAAAATCAAGTATGAAAAAAAAAACATGAGCCTAAGGTAAACAAAAAAAATAATCTGTATAATAATAATAAAGAAAAAAATAAATAATAAAAAGTTCCACTCCCAATGAGCGACGACACACTGGCAATCAAGTGGATAAATGTCTCAAACATACCCCTAGTTTTCACTCGAATTACCAGAAAACTTGTCCACGTTTCGATCTGTGGGAGCGAGTACGCTTGCAGGACAATCCCAATGGTACTCTACTCGAGTATGAGTCCAAAAGAGAAAGGGCACGAATCACCAAGTTGTCGTACACGTGTCAATGTTAGATGAGTTGATCCTCGTCTACCAACGAGGAACACGTAGACGATGGATAGGCAAAACAGAAACTCGCGGCATTACGAGGCCGAGATTTCATCACCACGTGGCGGTCCCACACTTGACCGCTACATCGAATCGACACGTGTCTCGCAGCCACCCAATCCAACGAGACCCCCTTTTTGCTGTATTATAAATTTGATCACCATTTTTTTCGGCGAAAAAGGCCAAACAGCAGTGACGATTGTTTGACGTCTCCTGGAATTTCGTTTCTCGACGCTCCTCATGCACTCCACGTGTCTAAATTCTAATCTCTCCGGGGTCCTTTTCGTCATTTCGCGTCTCCCACCCTCTGAAAATATTTTATATGTCCGTCTCTCGATTCCCATCATTTTCTTTCCCCTAAAATCTCTCTGTTCTCGTTTACATTGTTTCGCTGCCGATGGAGTGTGGTCGCCGGACGACGATGGGTTTTAAATTTTTTTGGGTTTAACGGTTAAATTTGATTGCTCCGTTTCCGTGGAAAACGAAGAGCTTTGCTTTTGAATTCGTTTTCTCGAGAAAAATCTCTGTTTATAGTCGAAATCGAAGCATAATTATAATCCTCTTTCTCGGGTTCTGTTCAGTAAGTAGTTGGGTTTCGCATGGCTAAAGCAGAGGAAGCTTTGAACAGGGAAATGGCCGTGAAAATGAGTAATTTCCAGAGCGATCTGCTGCGGAGGTTTCTAGCTCCGAATCGATTCTCTCACAAAATCGAAGAGGCGGTGGAGGAGGGAGAGGAGGTTGAACTGAGCCTCGGACTTTCGCTGAACGGTCGCTTCGGGGTGGACCCGAAGAGGCTAGCGCGGTCGTCGTCGGTGGCGGATTTCAGCATGAAGCACCAGCTGTTGGGCGTGAAAGAAGAGACGCCGGCGCTGGCGAGGACGTGCTCGCTGCCGACGGAGACGGAGGAAGAGTGGAGGAAGAGGAAGGAGATGCAGACGCAGAGGAGGATGGAGGCGAAGAGGAAGCGGACGGAGAAGCAGAAGAACTTGAGGTCAGTGAGGAGGGCTTTAGGCGGCGATGACAATAGCTTGGAGGGCCTGCCGTCGTCGCAGGGATCGATTGCTTCTGCGTCGTCTGGGATTTCAGATTTCGACAGCCTTCCACTTCAAGGTACTATGATCCTTAATTACTGTAATTTTTTTTGCCAACCATTGATTACTGATCTGTTGCCTTGTTGTGGTTAATTTGCATTTTCTGGGTTCTCCTTGCTATAGTAAATTTCAATTGTTCTTGCTAATTATTTAGGTACTATGTTCAGATCTGGTAATATGATATAAGAGTAGAATCAAGGTGTACCAAACACTACAATTTTTGGATCTTGTTGCAGTTTATGGAATTGTGTTGAACTTGAGACTTGAAGATCATATGACAGGCAGGCCAGGCTGCTGTGCCTGCTTTCAAAGTATTTGCATTTATTTTGTTGTTGTGGACTGTTACTGCCATGTCTGATATATTCTTGATATGCTGATTTAGAATGTTTCTTTAAAGATAGTTAATTAGGTTGAATAGTTCAAATAGATGGATCTTAATGGGAATCCATATGCATGCTTCACTACAGAGCACAGACGTTCCTCATTGAGTTTTGACGTAGAATAGCACTACTATCTAAAGTCAGCGTTGAGTGCTGTCTAACTGTCTAAGTGTAGTTTTCGATTGAAGAATGCATATTGTTCTTGTGAATGGAAGGCTATACCCTTTAAAAATTGAGTAAATAGGATGTGGCTTTTCTTTGGTAGAGCTTGTGACTTAGGTTTAGGGTCTCAAATTTTCTCTATACATAGAGTTTTGTGTTGAAACCTACAGCAAGTTTTTGCGAATTGATTCTTGTAAAATTCGTGCTCCATCAAAACTGGGCGGGGGAGTTTGGCTCGTACTGTTTGTCAAAATTTGATCATATAGGCCAAATCAAACATTCAGTAGGATCTACTCAGCACTTAAGCAATATCAGGATCAAAATTGTTAGATATTCAAATGTCGGCATCTATAGGATTATAACACGGAAACAGGGCAGGCCTTTAACTTTCAGGGGACATGTAATTAGTATTCTCTGACAAATAGTTTCAGTTTTTGCCCTTATAAGGTTGTAGGTAGCTTGTCAGGACCTTTGTGGACCAATAATTTATTGCATGAATTTTTGGATGCTAGCTTCATTTATCATTTATATTCTCATGCTCTACTGTGTATATCAGAGTAAACATGACTGTTTTTAATTACTAACTAGTATCTTCTTTTCTATTTGGTAACCCTATAGGAATGAACAAGTGCAGTGAAGCAGCAAGTCCTTCAAGTGTTCATTCTTTGACAGAGAGCGAGCAGAAGCCACCAGCAATTGCAGGAACAACAATAACTGAGAAACCTGGCAAGTTTTCTGGTGTTGTAATGAAGAATCCGTCTGATAGCGTTGCAGCTGCAGAGAAAGAAGCTAAGAACGCGATGAAGAATGTGTTGGAAAACATGCCGTGTGTGTCAACGGAAGCAAATGGGAAAAGAATAGAAGGGTTCCTTTATAAGTATAGGAAGGGCGAGGAGGTGAGAATAGTTTGCGTATGCCATGGGAGCTTCCTCACTCCAGCAGAGTTTGTGAAGCATGCAGGCGGTGGGGATGTTGAGCATCCTCTAAAGCATATAGTTGTCAGCTCTTCTTTTTTGTAATTGTAACCTTCATAACCATCTCTCAACTAATTAATTTGCATGGAAATGAAATTAGTCTGATTGAGTTCATAGTACTTTATTTTCGATATTCAGCTTGATCGATTTTATTAGAAGGAATTATTTCTCTCGCTTTGTGAAATTTGACAATTATGCAGATAAAGGGTAGTACTAGTAAGAATGAAAATACAATTGAGCTAGAAAAAAAATGTGAACTTTCATATTCCTGGAAGAAGAAAAAAATTCTACAGCACCAACTGTCAATGCATAAGGTGATACAATTTGCTTGCATATATGAAATTGATTTACATGGAAACTGAAGTTGAATCAAATATAAGAAGAAAATGTTTTGGGTATCAGCAGAAACGGCAACATGAGAAGCAAGAAAACAATCCACACCAAGCTGCATTTGGTGTTTCGGTTTCGGCTGATGTTTGTGGTTCTGCCTTCTCTTGGGAGGGTTGCCTTGCCATTTGCTGTGGCTGTGGCTGTGGATGTGACTGCTTCTCCTCCTCCAAGCCTGCCCTAGTAGATGCATTCCGAGATGCCAATCTGAAATTCACCAAGATAAATTAGTAAAATTCTGGGTGCATAACATGTTCTATAAACATGAGAAGAAAGTTTTAAGGTAGCTTACACTGGGAATACAAAAGACTGGTTGCTGACATGACTGTCATGAGATTGGCAAGAGATGCTATGTGAAATATGGACATTATCTGCCGTTTGAGCCTGCATTTCAGGTGTTGTCGAGTTCCTATCTGTTGTATTCTCATTGTTGGTGTCTACGTTGTCTGGTTCTTGAGAAACAAGTTGAGGACTAGGTGGAATGGTGATTGACTTGTCTACTACAGCAGGTGCAAGAGGAGGCAAGGGGGCAGAATCAGAAACCGGAGCAGGCGACGAGTACTCGTTCATCATGGTGAGGTCTCCGGATTTAAGAACTGAAAAGCTTTGAGTTCCAACATGAATACTAAACAAGGATTCATTGGAAGCAACACTCCACTCCGCAGGTGTAGTTGGTTTAGCAAAGATTGAGGCTGGGATACGTGTTGGATCATAGTGCATAGGTGAAGAACCTTGTATGCTCGTACATTGCTGTTCCGGGATAAGTGAATTGGGTCTTGGAAGGCCACAATCAGCTCGTGCATTGCTGTTCCTGGATTGGTGATTAGCCTCCTCAGAACTGCCCAAAACATTGCTGTTTTGTGCCTCTACTTCATACCCCTGGGCTTGGTGATTAGCCTCTTCAGAACTGCCCAAAACATTGCTGTTTTGTGCCTCTACTTCATATCCCTGGGCTTGGTGATCATTAGCTTCTTCAGAACTGCCCAAAACAATGCTGTTTTGTGCCTCTGCTTCAAATCCCTTGGCCTCCATTTTACAAATTGACAGAGCTTTTAAAGGTCTTGTATATATGCAGTCTCAGAAGAACAATTAAGGCTCTACACAAACAATGAAAGAAACAATGTGTTTGTGATGATGAAGTGTGGATTGGTGTGAGGATTTAAGAAGGGAAGGGGCTTGGAGGCCATTGGCAGTTGAGTTGAGCTGTTAGTAACAGACTCTCTCTTTCTAGTACTTCCTTTCGCGTTCGTTTCAGACAAATTCCCGCGTTTTTGGAAGTTGTTTTACTTAGGATTCAATCACATATGCTATTTATGGGCATTGGATTTGGTTTCATGGTTTTGTCAGTTTTATTATCATACTAACATCCAATTAAGGTTGATTTTAGTTACATGAAACAAAAATGACATTTTTTTTTTATGAAATGAAAGGCTAATATTAGGTTCTTGATACATGGCCAGAAATGGATAATGTCATCATTCACAACAAAAGGGCAATTGGAAATATGGGGTGTTTCATTACAAAACTAAGATCACATGGCAAACAAAGCTTTGAGAGCATCACATCTCACATGACACCAAACTTGAAATAAATAAAAAAAAAAACGGAACAAAAGGCCTTGGGCTCTTCAGTTATACACTTTGTAGTCTTGAACCACTGACAAAAAATCTCAGACTAATCCATCTGATTAAATTAAGCAAGCAAGCTTCCTCATTGATCACAACCCACCAAGCAATTATCAATTTTGAGACAAACCCACATCCCTAACTCGCAATTCATGAATCTGCACAAGTCAAGTCACACAATTAGAATCTTACCCAGAAAGCCCAAATTATTTTCAGACAACATAATGGATTTTCACTACCTTGGTTTGATTCCTACTAGGAGGCAAAAGTGCACCACTTTTCCGGCCTCTGGCGAGGAGGCCTTTGGTGACCGGAGACATCATAAGGTCAGTTGGGCTTGTGTATCTGCAACAACACAAACATTTTTTCTTCAAAAAAAAAACAAACATTTTTTAACTTTCAAAATAATCTGCTTTAGAAAATTTTATTCATACCTTTCAGGGTACTTGAATGCCTTGGGAACTCTAAGCCGATCCGGGGTGCTACTCTTTCGCACATCGTTGCCGGAATTTACAGAGCTTTCGTCGATCTTTTTAATGCTTGGTGGCGTCTTGCACTCCAAATTAGTATTATCTGATAGAATTGGGGTTTCAGACACTGTCTCAAGCACTTTCTCCATGGATGGAAGAGCAAGAAAGTAACTTGATTGATGATTCAACAAAATTCTTCAACTTTGTGAAGAAAGTGGTAGCAACTCAGAGAGGTTGAGATTGGGAGTTAGGGAGTTTTGAAGATTTTAGAGGAGAAAGATGAAATATATGTTTCAGAAGGAAATCACAGATTTGGCATTTGGGTGAAAGTTACCGTTGGATGATGATATGAGGGGAACGCAACGGTCAAATTTTGGGGCCTCTCCAGAATAGTTTAGGCTCATTTTAAATTAGCCAATTGGTGATGCCCACGTCATCAGAAGACCCACCTAGACATTTTTTTTCTTCTTCTTTTGACCTATGCATTTTGACGGTAGCATTTTAAACTAAAATTATTTAAGACAATAGTATACAATCAGAATATAAAAAAGAAGAAAAATAATAATTGAGGATTTGGTATAGTTAGTAACTTAAAGTATGCTCCTTGAAAATACGAATTAATTGAATTACATAAACAATAAATTATAGGTTACCGTTGCTATTTGTTTATAGAACAATATACTAAATAAAAAACAATAATAACATTCTACGTTGCAAACAAATTTTGACTACTAACATAGTTCTTCCATATGCATGAACTGATGAACATAAGTGTTACAAAATCAACAGTTTCTCCAATATGATATATATAAATCAATAAATGTTCATGCATGAATTGTATCCCGAATATATTCATAGTAGAATTTGAAAAAAATGAGAAGTTATAAATCATAACTGAAAGTCAAAGTTGAAATAGATGGGATGCTCAAACCGCTTAGACATCTCAATTTGAAAAATTAATTTGTTACCAATAATCCATAACAACGTCATTATGCCATTTAAAAGTTTACTACATGTAACACTTAAGCGATCTCCTTCGACCAAAAGATGATCCGACTGAAAGTAAAACTAACTAACTTAAGAAATATTTGCATCCTGCATAGAAAATAGTTTCTGACAAATCTTATGATAAACAAACGGAACAAAACATTTCATCGATATGCGTTCGCCTTGCATTCTTAAATTCTTCTTGAACTATAAGCAAAGCGGCCTCCATGTTTGACTATTGCTACCAAATTGATTAGAGTCCTGAAATTAATATAAATTTTTACAACCAGTTTTCATATTATTTATGGTTATCTCTTAGAAAACCACATCTATCTACTATATCTCAATGAACTGAGTTGGTCCTCTAACAGTTGATTCTCCCTGAAGGTATGCTTGATGATGATGGTGCAGTGCTGGTTGAGGTGATCGAACATGAAGACCAGATTTTGTTTCATAGCATACAGCACATATATATACATATATACATGTGATCATATATATGTACGTACGTAGCTGTGAATGGACAGTAGATAGGGATTAATGGTGATGTGCACGTGCCATAGCTAGGTTGTGAGACTGACTGTATCTGGTTCTGGTCCCTGGCCTGCATATATGCAGTAATGTGGATATATAATTGGTCACAGCCAAGCCCAAGCAAGTGAAGTTACATCAGATCAGATCAGATCAGATCAGATGATGAGCTGTTGCTGCAGCTCAGTCTCAGGCTCAGACTCTGACTGATCAGCCCCTTCCTTCCTAGCTCCTGCTCATATATATCATCACATGCCAATCTTACATATGGTTTGGTTTGGTTTTGTTGAATAGGTACCAAAACCCAAAGGTGCATGTATATATATATATATATATGTTGACTCTAAGTTTTTGGGATAATAATCCATGGAGAAGAATCCAAAATGGCCATGTAAGTTTTAACACTTAGCTAGGTTGCTCAATGCTCAGTATATATATAGGTTTGGTCAAGTGCAAATAAATTGTGCATAGTGTAAGGAGATTTGGTCCCTGGCTTAGCAGATTCTAAGGCCACACCCAACCCTCAATACAAACAATAAAACAAACTCAATATCAAACAAATCTTGTCATGTCTCAAATATGAGGCACATTTACATGATGAGATTTTGGGTATTATATACTTCATCCGTCACAAAATGAGTGTTTTGTTTCTATTTTTTGTAAAAAATTAAGGATAACAAGATAAGTTAGTGTGTTTTCAATATTACCCTCACTTTCTCACCTACACCTCATGTGCAAATATGCCCATGTGCATAAGTGATAAGGGTAATGTGGGGAAAACAATAATATAATAGCCTAAAAATAGAAACATGACACTCATTTTGGGACAAAAAAATTAGACAAAAAGAAACTCATTTTGGGACGGAGTGAGTAT
>JAYMTH010003247.1:0-11200 GCA_036897465.1 Pelargonium australe | reverse complement strand
ATTTTATATTTGGGTCAATTTTATAATTATGTAAAAATATGTGTCAAAACTAAAAATTTGATGACGTAGCGCTCTAATACGCATTATAAACCAGTTTTTTTGTCCAGCTTTTATAGTATGTATGTATAGATTAGCATCAATGACTAATGTACAATATTGTAAGCAATATACTGTAAGCATTTGTTTACAATATAGAAAGTAAAATGATGTAAGTAATAATTTACAATAAAATAAGTAAATTGTTATTAGTAGGAAATTAAGAGATTATAATACAAGTTAAGTGATTATGCAAACCCTAGTTAAATATTATAAATAGACATTGTAACATTGTAAAGTATAAATTTGTCAAAAATATCAATACATTGCATGAGTCAATAAACTAGTAAAAATAATCTGATAACCAAATTGAAACAGAAATCAAAATAACCACTAATTTGGAACAAAACAAAAAGTTGGAGAACCAAAATGAAACATTTTCCACAACTTTAACCTTGTTTCTAGTCTTTGAATTGATCTTGATAAGAGTTTTAAAACAATTAGGATTTTGAAGACAAATGTATATATATAATCTCAAGTTACAAAAATCTCCCACCAATTTACACAACCACCACAAAAGATGACCTTATTTACCCAAAAGAACATCAAAAGATATACATTATGCACACAACAATTGAGCCACCTTCTGCCAAAAAACCTCCACAAAATCAACAAAGCCCGAGCTTTTCGCGGTCATGTCTCTCACCTTCCTCTCTCTTTGTCGAGCCTCAAATACTAAGCAGACGATCCAAATGACTTGAAACGTTATGTTCATTAGTCATTCATTCCTAATGTACGGGGAGGTGCTAAGTTCGGTACTGTAGAACGAGTCATCCCCGGGAATTCCATACATATTATCATCCTTCTCGTCGTCCCATTTCAGGACCTCTCTTACGTACCTGAACGCCTCGTCAACTGAGTTGCGCTCGCGAGCCTTGGTCTGCCAGACGAACAATTTCTGGCTGCTAATTGAGGAGTATAGTTCCTTGAACTTCATTGCGATGAAGTAGTATGCTTGGTGCGCCAGTGACTGACTATTGTGGTGTGATTTCAGAGGACTGAAGTCTTTGAACCACTCGCAAGTTGATAACGGGACTTGGCTTATCTTGCTTTCAAAGGCATCATATTTGTTAAGCAAGAGCATAAAGGGCGTGTCGCTGAAACACGGGTTCCTCACTAGACTCTCGAATAAATATCTGCTTGCAAGCATTTTGTTGCGAAGAGTACCTGAACTGTGGCTCCAGTTTAGGTCGTAATCGCTCAAGGCAACGCAGAAAATCACTGCTCTCACATCTTCAAACATTTCCAGCCATTTATAACCGTCATGCAGCCCCTTTGCGTTTATACGAATGAGTTGGTACCTGAGCCGGCGAAAATATCCAGCAAGAAATGAAGTTATAATGTAGTCAGTTTTATGAGAACGATGTTGGAAACAGAAGAGAGTGAAAAAATGGTGATTTGCTTGTCACGACTCACGAGCAGATTAGAATAGGGTAGAAATCATAACACCAATAGTCAAACACAAATATGTTTATTTGGTTAAACTGTAGAGCTGGCAACTCATGCATGCGAGTCGTGTTGAAGGTTGACTGTGTGTTGCACGGGCCAACACGAAATTGACACTCTTAGTAATTGTGTTGAACACAAACATGACGGCACGATTGACACGAACACAACCCAACACGTTTGACACGGCACGACCCAACAAGTTATTAGGATTAATTTACAATAATACCCTTAAGTGTGCGTGTTGGGTGTGTCACAACACGACTAATTGATCGTGTGTGCGCATTTTGGAGGCCCGACACGAACACGGCATGATTGCTAAACGTGTTGGGTTCTCCAACACGAACACAACGCGATTACAAAATGTGTGTCCCCAAACACGCTAACTTCGTGTTGTGTCACAACACAAATTGGAAGCTCTAAAACCAGCTTCTCCTTTTCATATAATAACCGAAAAAATGAGAACTAGTAGAATATGGTCAAATTTTAGAAACTAAAACTCTGCAACAAAAATGAAATTAATTAGCAGGTTATAAAATGGTCAAGCACCCTCTAAATGAAAGAAGGGTCTTACTTGGCCAAGGGAGGTGGGCAGTCGAAGTTTTCATTGTATATCTCAGACATGGGGCTTCTATCATCAAATGAAAAGTCAACGAAAGCAAGGCCATTACTTGGAGTAACCCCCTCGGCAAATAAAATGTCCTTCTCTGATGGTTCATACTCATTACTTGAAATTTCAATAGCCTGTAAAACATCCAAAAATTCAACACGATAATAAATAGCCAAAAATGAAAACTAATCGGGCATAAAAGGAAAAGAACAATAGAAGGTCACTAAATTCACCCACAAATTCGCCATCTATTGGCAAGAGAACTTTTGTTCTTATAACCAATCTAGTATTATGTTGTCATAATTAAGTGACTCCCGTAATTTCAAATTAGTACACCAAAGAAAATATAGACCGCAGTGAAACTTGACCCAAAAAAAAAAAAATATATCTACTGAAAGTTTTGATGGATTAAAACTTGGGAGATATGTAAACTAATTAAAATAACCCCTTCACTTGTCAAAATGGGCAGTAATTTTGGAGGACATCCCGGACAAACAATTTGTGATGGCCAAAGATGCATGTAAATAAAATATTCCATAGTATAGTGAAAATGAAATGCTATTTTTAATTTTGATGTAGAATAGAAGCCCTTTTATATGATGCATTATAAAAGTTGACTTAAAATCAAATAGTAAATGAACTAGGTTAAGGCTAAATCTATGGAGCTAATTAAACTATTCAAAATGGCATACATAAACAAACTGAATAGTGACCAATCCAAAGAAACCTAACCTGAAACTAGATATTGTCTCTCTGGTCCCTTCCCGTCACAAGAAAACCAGTGTGTATTAACTTGTCCCTACTTGCTTCCCATTCTACTAAAGAGTCCAGTTCTTCACATATAAGATAGTTTCTTTCCCTAAGTCTCTCTCAGTGTCTCAACATTACATATCTATCTATCCAGATCAACCCAGCAATAAACTGATGACATTGAATCCAAGTACCTATCAAGTGCTTTTAGGTGCTGTCTCTCTTCAAGTCTTCGAGACAAGTTCTTTTTCTTTCTTTTTTCAGCTTCTACTTGGCTCAGATAGACTTTTATATAATGTGTTGTTTAATATGTTTTAATCAGAAGAACCCAAATATTCTTCAATGCATACTATCAGCTATGGAAGTAATATTGACAAAGCAATTGGACTAGTTTGTTCCTTTCAAACGTCATATTCACGACACAACCTTCTTCACAATTCATGTGTGCTACAAAGAGCATATTGTCAGTTTAATTATCATATGCCCCCGCAAAAAACGAAGAAATTATCGAAGTGCTGTGAACCCAAAACAAGTAGTGCATTTGAGTGTGCAACACAATAGTAAACGAGAACAATAATTGACAAATCACAAATGCCTATTGCATTTTTATGCATTTACAAACGATCGCGATACTTAAATATAGAAAAGTATCAATATGATGTTCTGTAGAGAATATGCAATAATATAAAATGGTAACTAATAAAGAATTAAAAAGGAAACACCATTGACTAATCAATTTATAAAGAATATATACTAAAATAAGTTGAGCATACCCGATCCAAGAAGTATTTAGCAACATCAGGAAGATACTGCAATTCTTCCCTTCTCTTGTATGTTTCCTGGATGGCAGGGTCTTTCCAAATCTCATCCACAATGGGAGCATACTCACGTGTTGCGGCGGGAAAGAAGGCGTCCAAGTCTCCAGTAGCCATGATATCCAATAACCAGTCGGAGAAATGCTTGAATCTCTGATTGATTGAATAGATGCACTCTTTACTACCATCAGCTCCCGCTTCACCTGAAATTCATTTAAAATCAACAACTAACTTTTTCCTTAATGACTCCTTCAACAATACACCCTCTACTATTGTGCATGTCTTGTGTTTGACATGAATGCTATGCATTTTGCTTTGCTTTGCTTGCTAGTTAGCACATCATTTACTTCTGATCTCAGAGTCTCAACCACACTTCCTTTCTCCACAAGTATAGGCACATGAAAATAGGCCATTTATACAGTCTAAATATGATATGCGGCGCTCTCATTGGTGAGTCGTAGTTTCATCTTTGAACTTCTGTTTAGCAAATACCATAATTCCATTGGTTATCCCCGTAAATCTCTATTTGTAGACAAATATAAACTGTTTATTGTCAATAACAGCATCAATGTATCCACCAAAATTAGGTATCTTTAGAGCACTATAAGAGAAAAGACAGCACACCAAACTCCAAAAGCCAAGCTAATTAATACTAAAATACGTTTCAGTTTCTAAATAAATTTGAATAAGAAACAAAATAGAGATGCTTCTATACCTAACCTATAATTTCCAAAGCTAAGGTATACCATATCAATCACATAATTCAGAAGCTAACAAAAAAAAAACCATGTACATTCATTATGAGTTATAACTTGTTCCTAAAGTGATTCATTGTGATGCCCTAATTAGAGGGAAGAGGAAATATTAAGACCTGTGGCAGACTCCTCATTATCCGAAGTGGTGGGTTCCTCTTCCAAAGCCTCTTCTTCAAAACGCTCCCGTCCTTCAAGTAATATACTAAGATATTTATACATATTACTTTGAATCATAAGCTTGATGTTCTGAAGCTCTTCTGCAGAGAACTTGTTCCCATATAAGAACTTAGCCTGTTTTATGAACAAAAAAAGTAATTAGAGAGATCTTCCTAATGAGTTGAATATTTGAATTATTATATAACGGACATCTGTACCGTACTAATAGAGGCATAAAAGAGAATACAATCAGAAAAGAAGTTTGTAGCATGTGATAATATGTAGCTGCCAATTAAGTAGTAAATGGAAACCGTACCTGTTTGAATATAGTGCTCGTTCCAGATCCTTCCAACCCAAATAATAGAAGTTTCTGAACCCTTCCCTGATCCATATACTCGGGCACCGACCTACCGGAGAATATAGAAGGATCTTCTTTTGTCCCAAGATTATTTCCAGGTGGCACGGGCAATGAGAATAATGAACAAATGAAACGAGTAGAAGCCTGCCTACCAAAACCAAACTGAGACTATATTTTTAAAAAAAAAAAGTATCTATTTTGAACCATTTGAATTTAAAATATAAAAAAATGTTTATGGACTATGAGAGAACCTTTCCCCATATTTTGCCTTTTATGTTATTTTGACCTTCTTCCTCATAAGATCCATCATCATAAACCCAAAAATGAGTATCTCGAGGGCATTGCACGCTGGCCAGCTGAAATGAAAATCAATTAGAACACCTAAGTAATATTCAACAGCAAATGTGATGATGGCAAATGTGATGATGGCATGCCCAAACAAATGGCATGCCCAATTAAAAGAAGAAAGAAAACGGTAGTAATAATCAAGCAATTATCTTGACTAACACGAGTCACTTTATGAAAAGAACGAACAAAAAAGTACATGATTGGATTTCATCACAACATGCTTGCTTTTACCCCCTTCTCCAAAGATGATAGTCTATACCAAAAAGATAACCGAACTAACTCGAAGTCAAAAATGGGGTAGGAGTGGGACCCATCCAAATGAACACTTCACATTACGGAAAAAAAAAAAACGAAACAAGCTGTTTCAAATATAAGCAATTTCATTTATTAATTTACGATCACTTGGTGTTTGTTCACTTAGTTCCATGTTTGCTTAATCTTTACACCACAGTTATTCATAACATTTATTATTGGTTCAGTGACAGCTCAATTAATTAAAATTTAAACCATTTTTGGAGCAGCAAATATGAAAATTGTAACCTAGGTATACAAATAACCGCCCTGAAAGTATTGGAACAAGGTTTCTGATACAAGGTTTTTTTTACTATGGCTGTTACTATATTTGGAATGCGGGCTCAAGAACATTACCTTCAACACTCGGAGCTCAATCTTAGTGATTTCTCGGCCATTTATATACACCTTAGTGTTCCCATTGCTTGCATCCAACCTGAGCTTACCCCCAACATTCAACTTCGAGCTGACAATTCTATCTGGCTTCTCACCCTCCTGATATCCAATTCCAACAATGTAAATCAATTCGAACAATACCAAAAACACAATCCATTTCCAAACAAAAGACATCATTTTTCACCTTTCCCCAAAGTCCGGAATCTTTGTCATACCAATACCTTCCAGGTTTCAACTTCTGAGGAGCTATGGGGCAGCTCAAAATCTCAGCCAATTCTTCTTGCCTCAACTGTCTCCCATTGACAATCAGCTGCTCGGGACGCAGCTGATTCGCAGGGCACACCTTCTCTGCCTTCATGATCTGCCTGACCTCCAGAGGACTACACACTCGCAGCAGAATCCTGGAACACTTGCCCAAAGTGGACCTCCGGGACTCATCAATAGGTCGGCCGATGCAGCCCACGCACTTCCTCCCCTCCGGCATGGACCCCATGGCCTTGAGCACGCAATTTCCACAGTACCTTGCGTTGCACACAATACACACCTCTCTCTCCCTCAATCTGTTCCCCTTCCCGCACCTACTGCACGGTCCTCTCCTCCCGGAACCGCCTCTCTCTCTTCCAACCGGCGATCCCACCGCGCTGGAGGGTGGCGACGGAGAGAAGCCATCCTCCTCAGTCTCCGAATCCCTCGCCGTCGAAATCGTGTTCGGATTCGAGTTGAACCTAACCACAGCGGCCCTCCTCTCTTCCTGCTGCTGCTCGGCCGCCAAATTCGACTCCGCATCCGACTCAAACTGACTTCTCGACACGGAGGACGATCTAGGGCTGCTCGTCTCCTCCGGCGGCGGCGGCGCAGCAAATCCGTTGATTCTGTGGCGATTGAACCTGGAATTGGCCTTGATCGGAGCGGCGACGGGGTAGGAGGATTGGTCGGAGGCGGATGCGGAGACGAGTGAAGGAGATTGGACGGAGAGGGAGCGGAGGTCTAGAGGATCAACCCTAGGCACGTCGTAAGGTACCGGAGGTCCGTCGTACTCGACGGCGATGGAGTAGTCGAGGTGGTCCTCGTCCGGCACGGGAACGCCTTCAGGTAGCATCTTCCTGATAGCGTCTTGCCAAGCTTTGTCTTCCTCCGATTCCGAAGCTGAAGCCATTGGAGGAGGCGAGGGAGTGTTTGGTTCCCGAGAAAAGTCGCGAGAAAGTGGTGGGTGAGAATCGATGGAAAGTGAAGGTGTTTAGTTAGTGACTGTGAGTAACGGAGACGACGTCAAGTCGGTACGGAGAGAGCCGAGTCGGGACCGAGCCGCAACTCCGTTATATTTGACGGCGTTATGAAGATTCGAGCCAACCTGTAAAAGGAGGACACGTGGAGAACCGCCTCGCTGGCTTGCGCGAATTTGAAAAGTCAAATCAGATGGGCTTTTCGTTGGATATGGGTTTGGTTTGACTTTGTACAATTCAACTATACATTTTATTTTTGTTTTAATTTTAGCTATTATAAAAATGATACTACTTTTAAACATTTTCTTAATCGGTTAAATCACGTGATCCAACATGTCTTGTTTATATTTTGCAGTCATTTGAAAACCCTAAATTAATCTCTTTTCGTACCGATTCTTGGCTCTCATTCCAAACCAAATTTCGAATCCAAACGCTATCTAAAATTGCAATTACATCAATGGTTTCAATCTTCACAACTACAATAATCTGTCCAAAATCTCCCACTATGACCAAATGCATGACAATTCTCATCGAATTTACAAACTTGAAAACATTTTCAGAGCTATGATTTGGATCTCAACACATTGTAGAAGTTAGAACACAAAAGGACTAATCAAACAGTGTCATTGCGGTGGCTTCTTCAATAGAAGGAAATGCTGTACAAAAGTTTTCGTCGATGCTGTCTCTCGAAACCACAAATAAGCTCGTCAATGGAGTCCTCCCACGAAACAGTTTTTTCAATCTGTAATAAACGAAAACCATCAAACACGACAGATAATGAACTATTTCCCCGTAGGAGTAAAGTATAGGGTTAAACTCATGTATGATCTCCAAACTGTACACTCATGTCAAGTATGATCCTCCATAGATTTGGCAATTCAGGTCTCGGGTCCCCAAAGGGTGCGGGTTGTGGGTTTTGGAACGGGTTTTACGTGTAAAATGTGTGTTTGCCTGAACTGATCCAAAAATTGATCATGCCAATTTTTTGCAACCAAAACCAGCAAAAATGCGGATCACGTTTTGGGTACATCAGGGTTTGAGTCCAAATTGTCAGCTATAATCCTCCAATTGTTTTTAAAATCACCAACGATACCTCAACTAATCGATTTCATCACCAACGCCCGAAATCGATTAGTTGAAACATCATTGGTGATTTCAAAAATAGTTTGAGGATCCAGGGATCAATTATGAGTTTAACTCTACTGTATATGAGTATATGACGAACTACCAATCATTAGCATAACCAACCCATAATACAAACCTCTTGGCAAAGCTCTAAAGTCAGCTTGGCTCCAATCGCTGCCTCTTCGTGGTTGTCCTTAACCTCCAAGTTGATAACCAGAACAGTTTTCATAAGAGGTTGATCTCGATTGTGGAGATCTGCGCATCATTATGCACAACTATTCAGGAACCATAAAAAATGTAACCAACAGCAAGACCTTCAAGATCGTAATAACTGAAAAGGCTGAAAGGCTCTAGTGCAATTATCACAAGAAATCTCAACAATCGGTCTCTGTTCATATTAGTATAATACAGAATATGTTTCAACAAATAAGATTACAGACACAAGGAAAAGAAGAAGGGGCAAAAAAAAAAAAAAGAACAGTTCCAACAAATTAAAAGTTGACGTCACAAGCCATATGCTTTAGGAAACTTATTTCTTCCACTTTTTCTAGTTGAAATTTGAAATGGGCAGCTAATCAAAGAACAATCCTCAATAACCTCTAGTTCCTAAAGCACCACAGGCGACTTAACTGCACAACCCTTTTCAACGTCACAATTAAATAGTCTTATTCCTTGCCACTGAGCATAGAAAACTGCTTATTACATGGAGTCTACAACATTTGATACTCTCTTAGGATTTTTAAATCTTAAAAATGTAAGGCTTGACTAAATACTAAGAGAATGTGACGAATATAATAAATACATTCAAAGATTATTTGACAGACGAAAAGCTTGTAAGTAACTGAACTGTGAATGATTCTATTTCAATTTTGAACAACTGACCCTTTCTTAAGAAATACTTAACCAATGACTAGAAAAATATTCAAACGCTGAAACTCAACTGATATCATTTTGGGATGATTTTAAAACATAAAATGTACAAAACCTGCCTCAAGAACACCAGCACATCCAATAGTAGAAAGTGTTTTGTTATGTTCTGTTATTAACAAGTAGAGACTTGTAACATAATCGTTTTGGCAAATATAAATCCCTAATTTATTCACAGCTAATGACGTCACAAAATTTGTTACTCTGTTTGTCCCAAAATGAGTGTCTTGTTTTCCATTTTATGAAAATTTAAGGGAAAAATAGTTAGTAGTACTATTGGTAATTCATACATAACTAAGTTTCTAAAATAGAAAGAGGACACTCATTTTGGGACAAAGGGAATACGTAGGAGCCATGCCAATAATCTTTAGTTTCTTCACAACTAACAGCTCACGCTGACTCCTTTTCTTTTCTTATTTGGTATCACCTCCATAACTCCACAAAGAGACCAGATTCATAAGTCTTATATGAACAACAAGTTCCCTTACAAAACTCTAGTTCAAGTTGTTCAGTACAAGTTGCTACAAACTTCTATTCGAGACATGCAAACATGCTAATAAAGAGGGATTAAAATAGTTAATCAAACCATTCAGCCTTCAGTCAAAGTCAATTATGCAATAGCTATTGTTAACAGCTTTATAAGTCAAAGAAGAAGTCAATCTACCCTCAATCACCATATCGAAAACCTTTTCTTCAAATGTAAATACCACATCAAAGATCCCGTCAGCAGCATTCTCTTGCCACCGTTGTGGTGCCAATTTCACACTTGCATTCCTTTGAAGCATGTTCAAAAGGCCATTTCTCCTGTAGCTGTTCTCTAGTTAAGGTTCCATTTTGCATAAAAGGCAAAGAAGAAGAAGAAATTATCAGTATATATATTTTTTAAATAGCATAGTAGGCCTCATTAGAATCTACAAACATTTCCAAGCAATTAAAAGAGAGACACTTCAAGGATACAGTTCAGGGTCCTTGCGCCTAAGATCGTCAAGCATTTTCTTGTAGGGAGTCCCAAACTCGTAGACGTTGGGTTCTCTGAGGGAGGGTCCTGGGAGCTTAACGTGAGCCCCTGTCCCATACGATGACACTTTGAAGCCATGCTGCTTAAGGATGGAGTGGGCCTCCATGCTTCGGTTTTGATTCGACGAACAAACCATGGCATACCGCAATGTCATGGTGTACTGATATATTTGACTTGTCTCCACTCCTGTTTTGGCTCAAAAAGTTGTTTATAGTTGAAAACTTACTATTTACTTCTAAATCATCATAAAAAACTAAGATAGCATTTAGGTTATAATAACGAAAAATGAAAATAAAAACGAGATTTTCATTGTTGATGTTTGGATTAAGGTTTTTGGATCATGAGAATAGCTTTGAATTCTCATCCCAATTTCAAAAAAAAAATATGTAAGAACTGAAAATGAATTAAGTAAAAGAGAAACATACCACGTGTTGACAGCTGGACGTATCAATAATCATATTAACAACATCGATTTTAGCCGAGAAAGATCGATTATTATCAAAGATTGGAAGCAAGCCTCGAGAAAATAGGTCCACTCACTAAAGTTAAGAATTGTTAATGCATTGATTGAGGTGTCATTATAGAGTTAATCTATGATTTGGTCCCAACCCAACATAGTTGGCTCAAGCCTCCATGCCTAAAAGTTTCCAATCCTTTCGGCTAAAGAGCTACACAACAAAATTATATATTTTTATAAATTGCACAAATTTTTTAATTTAATTTAATTTAATTTTGATTGATTTAAGAAAATAAATTGAAGCCAATAATATTAGTAGACAAAGGCCACAACACCCTATGCTCCTCCAAACACGTGGCTAAGTTTTCAACTTTATGTTGGGACCACATATTTTATTTACAAAATAATAATATTATTATTATTAATTTA
>JAYMTH010003246.1:0-11201 GCA_036897465.1 Pelargonium australe | reverse complement strand
AGAGCTTGGAGGAATTCATCCAATTGGAGAGCTGGTCTTTTTTAATTTTAAAATTTCACGAAAGAAGAAAGACATTTTGATTATTTTACATTTTACTTTTAAGGTCGAAATAAAACAAAATGAGTTTTAAAAAGAAAGAAAGCAAGAAGTGTCAAGTATATGTAGGCTCTCCATACCCACATATTCGTTGAGACGAGTGTGAATAATGTTAATATGTGATGGTTAAATTCTAATTTGTTTGAGTCAGTCTCAAACCATTAGCTTCACACTAGAATTTTTTCCTCTCAAAATGCTATATGTATTCAGTCGATTACTTGATTTAAAAAAAAAAAAAAAAATTTGAAAACACAAACACAAAGTGAGACACAATGTGCTAGAGTTTTTTTTAACGAATGTTCTTGATTTTCATAATGACGATAGTCTATTGGGTTTGCAGATATTAAATTTTATAATGACGGTCAAATTGCAGTATCTGTCCCTAAAACAATATCGTGCCCTTATTTGATAACAAGTTATTCATTTGCAATGGTTCTGAACACTTCCCAAGGAAAATAAGAAAATTGATTGCATGAATTGGTTGTGGAAGTGGCAGTGGTAGGTGAAGTGGGAACAAGGATACGCAGCCGCTACGTTTACCTAACAATTACATATTTGTACTAAGCAACTACGCCTGAAATAGCCACCAACTCTCCTCACCTCACCAACCCCCAAATCCATTTTATCAAACACCTTCTCTGCATTCTCTATTCAATCATCAATGGCGTCGTCTCTTTCGTCACGACCCTTTCTCGGAGCTCCTGTTGCCGATGGCCTCACTTCTCTTACCGCCGATCTCCACAAACTCTCGCCTCGCTCCCTGCAAATCCCGATCCGTCCGCGAACGCCCAAGAAGTTCCGTGAGTTTCTTATTTTTCTTCTCTTTATTTCATTTTTATGTCTGGTTACGTAGAATTATTTAGAATTCAATGTAATTTGATTGTAAATACTGCAAACAATCAAACATCAATTACGTACCTTAACGAATGTGCTATAGTTTTAGGTGATTGTAGAATGTCAAATATTGAATTGATGACTATCCATGAAAACTCTGGTATCTACATGTTCTAAAGATACCAACTGTGCACACTTTGGGGATATCATACTTTAATGTCTGCTTAGGTCATATGAATTGTAACTGTAAACGTAACCATTTGCTTTCATGTCTGTTTTAGGTCTTACCAATATAGTTTAGAATTTTGGAATTTTGGGGAAAACAGCTCTCATTTTTTGTTTTCATTTTCGTTTTCCAGTTTTTGTTTTGCGTCGAAAACTTATAGAATTTAGAAAACATGTTTAGTCGAACATATTCCATTTTTTTTATTTATTTCGTCAAGTAGACTTAATTTTAAATTGGTAAATAAAAACATTTATGCATAATAGGTGCTCTGTGACCGTGAGACATAAAAAAGCAAGTATGAGCCTTGGAAAGATGATTTTTTTCTATTTGAAAAACTAAAAAAAAGTTTCTATAATGTAAAACCGGAAAATTCTGTTTTTCAATTTTCCAAATGAAAAACTGTTCAACTAAACAAGTTTTCTAGTTTTTATGAAAACATTTTTCTGGAAAACGGGAGAAGTACTTCACAACTAAACAGACCCTTGATATCTTGTCCTCTGATGTGATGGATAACAGAGATACAGGCAGCTGGGAGTACATATGGTAACTACTTTCGTGTTACAACGTATGGAGAATCTCATGGGGGTGGTGTTGGTTGTATAATTGATGGATGTCCTCCTCGAATCCCACTCTCGGAAGCTGACTTGCAAATAGATCTCGATAGAAGGTATTTGGTCGTTGCATTTTTGTCCGAGTAGATGTTCTCGAGACACATTCTGTCCTCTAGTATCAGGCGTTTAGCCAATTATTTCCACGTCTTCATGCTAATTATAATTGCATATTTTATAAATATTGGTTTAAGTTTTCTTAAGGATTCATGGTTAAAATTATTGTGTCCCAGGAGGCCAGGTCAGAGTCGCATTACTACTCCTAGAAAAGAGTCTGATACTTGTCGAATCTATTCGGGAGTTGATGGAGGTTAGATCTTATTTGAGATATCGTATTCATTTCGTACTGTGTTTTTTTTTGTTACACAAATATGTTGCTAAAAAATCTGACAAATTGAAGTATTTCATATTTACTGCAGGAGTTACAACTGGAACACCAATTCATGTGATGGTGCCAAATACTGATCAGAGAGGACATGTAAGTATTAGATGCTAGAGTCTTGTATGATGGGTCCAAGAAGAAACAAAACAAATAAGGATTAGTTTCAACTTTCAATGAGAACAATCATACTTGAGAAATGCTAATCATATTTTCTACTGTATCTATGCTTCTTAAAAGGTCTAACAGTCATGTTGTTTGATTGCCAGGATTACACCGAAATGTCACTAGCTTATAGGCCATCTCACGCGGATGCAACATATGACATGAAGTATGGTGCCAGATCAGTGCAGGTAGCTACGTCCAGCATGATCATATTATATTATACTGGCATTTTAAAAATGAAGATTTCTCTGAACTCATATCTGGCTTAATTTCTACTTAAGGGTGGTGGAAGATCTTCAGCACGAGAAACAATTGGAAGAGTCGCAGCTGGAGCTATTGCTAAGAAAATTCTCAGGGCATTTGCTGGAACTGAGGTGTGTTTGTTTTGTTTCAAGTTGGGGAGTTGAACTCTCTCTCTCTCTCTCTTTCTCTCTTTGGGTTTGTTTAATTATGTAAGGTACTGAAAGTGTAGTATTTGTTATGTTTACAGGTTATTGCTTATGTCTCTCAAGTCCACAAGGTTATACTGCCTGAGGGTGTTGTTGATCATGACACTTTAACAATTGATCAGGTATCATTTCAAAAAATTTATAAGTTTCTATATAGGGATAATGCATGCATACACTATCTTCATTGTCGTGTTAAAAGTTGTCTAAATTACTGATTTCTGTTTGTCTTCCTGCTTATTCTCTGAATAACATTTTGGTTGGTTGTTCCAGATTGAGAGTAATATCGTCAGGTGTCCAGATCCTGAATATGCTGAGAAATTGATTGCTGCCATTGATGCTGTCCGGGTGAGAGGAGATTCTGTAGGTGGCGTTGTCACCTGTATTGCAAGGAATGTCCCACATGTAAGACCTCTATCTCCCCAATTTGTTTGTACACAAGCACTCCCATGTAGTTTTTCAATATTTGAAATTTTCGCACTTTTTCCTTTAGCACAACAAAAATGCTTCACAAATCAGTTATTCTTAAATGTACTTATAATCTGTTTTGTATGACAGGGGCTTGGCTCACCTGTATTTGACAAACTTGAAGCTGAGCTGGCCAAAGCTGTTATGTCATTACCTGCCACTAAGGGCTTTGAATTTGGCAGTGGGTTTGCAGGTAAAGCTGTAAAGGGCATTTGTCTTCAAAATTTTCTGAATTTTGACAATATTTGGTTGTACAGAAATTTCCTTTTCAGTTGTGCTCTAATAATCAAATCCTTGCAGGTACATTTCTTATGGGGAGTGAACACAATGATGAATTCTTTACAGATGAACATGGAAGAGTCAGAACAAGAACAAACCGCTCTGGAGGGATACAGGTACTTGCCCAATACCTAACAATTAAGATGTACTATTTGTATTTAGGATCAACTGGTTAGATGTTTTCTATTCAGCTTATGTTTTTGTTGAGATTATCTACATGGAAAACAGGGAGGAATATCCAATGGGGAAATTATAAACATGAGAGTAGCATTCAAGCCAACATCAACAATTGCAGTAAGCTTGATCCCTCTCTCATACACAAACTGATTCCCTTCTAGATGCTTTTGCACTGCTTAGTTCATAGAAAGAATTTGGGTCAATATGTACTTCCTTTTTTCTATATAATCTGGTAAACAGTGTGCCTTATGGAGTATTAAGAAAGAGTTTGGATCGGTATGTACTTTGTTTCTCCTGGTTGTCTGGTAAACAGTGTGTCTTATGGGGTATTAATTGGAACTTATAAGACCTAGCACTCCCATAACTTATTTATGTCCAGTATCGTACTCATCCTTTTGTCATTTCATAGTTTGTATATCCTTTAGTCTGGCCCTGTGACTTGCTTCATAATTCATACCCACATGGCATAAGAATCTTATATTTAGTCAGACTTTCTACTGCATCATCAGTGACATTAGTTTTCCTATTGTACTTTTAAAGATTGTCAGTTTGTTTCAAATTGATATGAATATGTGGATTCTATGATGTCTGCAGAGGAAGCAGAATACGGTGACTAGAGATAAAAAAGAGACAGAATTAATAGCCCGTGGTCGTCATGACCCCTGTGTTGTCCCACGAGGTTTGTCTCCACATGATTGATAAATTACCTGGTTCACTTTATAACATTTTGCAGTTTGCGCTAATAACTTTCTACACTATAAGTGAATTGATACTGTTTATGCTTATCTGCATTGCAATTAATTTTTTACTTAGTCAGAATCCTTAGGCACTATGACATATTGCACCAGTATCTTCAATTGCAATATTTGTTTCAGTAGATCAAATACTTGATGTGTTCCCCTCTGATTTTACATATATCTGTTACTTTGGTTGGAACAAGGATTTCCATTATAAATTGATTGTGTTTGTTGCAATGGTAATGCAGCGGTGCCCATGGTAGAGGCCGTGACAGCGTTGGTTCTCGTAGACCAGCTAATGGGACAATATGCACAATGTAACCTGTTTCCAATCAATCCAGAATTCCAAGAACCAATGATCCCTAAGTTTGAGGCAGCTAGCCTATCCCTTTAGAAGGTGACAGATGGCTGAGACTACTTGTTTACGGTCAGAATGACTACGTAGTATCACATCAGTAGTGAATTTTCATATTATTTGCAGAAGTCTGCATATTTGTTGGCGGCAATATATCAGGTTTTGCCTTGTCTTCCTCCCCCAATAATCCTCCTGGTCAAATCCATATATTGGTAGAGTTCATGTTATGTCATTGAATTTGCAACATTTTGATGTACAAAAAATCATTTTGTGATTTATGTATTGATCTTATCTTGAATTTAAGGAGGAATCTATCTGTGTGATTCATTACCACTTATTGTAATAGAATAGAACAGCTCAATATTGTACGTGCAATGTTATTAAGTTCATGATCTGCAGCTTTAGCTTAGGCGCTTAAACATATGATATGTCTCTTGAATCAGCCCAAGAAAGTGGGTTTACATGGAACTAGATTGGCCCAAACTTTGTAGTTAAATTGGGTAGATTTTGTTATAATGATTAGTTTAAGGTTGTCACTTTCATCAGTGAATAAACAGCAACCATGCCTAACATGTTTAACTTACATTACATCAAAAATGGGTATTTTGAGGTTGCACTACACGGCACGTAATATGAATATTCCATACCATTCCTTATTCCTATTGTCATGCCATTTTCAGTTTCTTGTTTATAAGGATAGTCTAAACCCCAAACTTTCATTCTTATTCTCAACAATACCATCAAGAAGAAGCACTAACATTTTTGTCGTCTTGGCGACATCTTGTTTTTGTCGTCTCGTTTAGAATTTGAGTTTGTAAAGAGATCTGCGAATGAGATGACCTATTAATTTGTTAGGTCGTATAGTTCTTCATCATGACTGATTGGTTGGATGGGTTTGTAAGACTCTATTCCCATTTTGGATTTGTTAGCCTCCATCTAGTTGAATAATTAATATATTTGGTTTCTTAATAATTATATGCTTACCAAAATCTCATAAATCAATCCGTTTGAAAGTCCATTTTGAATATATATATACTACAAATTGTAGTGTGTTATATTTTTGTCCTCTTCTCCTAGGCTTATCCTTAATGAAAATAATAGTTTGGTTACGTATCCACATAATACAATTAAATTAAAGGACCTAATTTTGTTCTTTCCAATAGTGTACTATACATATATTATTGTGGTTAGGTCACCCATACTTTACGTAAAATTTTGATCAAATATTAATGTGTGGTTTGTTTTTCATTAATAAATTATATATTCATTACAATATTCTTCTTGCATAATCGGAATACCAACCCTAAAAATGGGATTTCTTTGCTTAAATTTTATCTAAATGAATCATTTTATTAATAGGTTTGTGATGGTGAAGATACTACAAATCAAGGAGTAGCTACTTATCTATCAAAGCCCAACTTTTTTTTCATTATCTTCTTCGTCATCACCATAATGATTATTGTATGATTTTATGGCCATTTAATTAGCTATTTGCCCATTCTGCTCCATTATTGGGTTAATAAAACCAAAAAATATATAATCAAGAACGGTTGCGTATAGAGTTTGATATATATATATCTTGAGAACATCATTAAAGTGGTCGACATGAGATGTTGTTATGGATCAATTATGTATGTGAACGCTAATTCTATATTTCACTAGACTCATTTTATGTAACCACAATCATAGGCAGTAAATAAATACTAGAACAAAAGTGATCAAACTTGAACTTTTGGCAAGATTTTTCCGTCAAATTTTTCAAACCGAAGTGAAATTAACTTTTGCATGTACAAATAATTTATAAATTCGTTTTTGGTGTGTGTATGTGGAGAGATTTCCATTTTTATCTATAAATCGTTTTTGGTGTGTGTATGTGGAGAGATTCCCATTTTTTATGTTTTATTTTTTGTATATATAAATTAGAGAGATTCACATTTTAATGTTTTTGTGTGTGTATCGTTTTTGGAGTGTATGCGGAGAGATTCTCATCTTTAATATAACATTTTTTATCAGTTGAGCTACACAATAGGAGTACATCGGCAAAAAAGCTCGAACTCAATACCTAAAAGAAAATGTAAAATGCTTAAACCGTTTGACCCAATATGATTTGCAACACTTAATGATACTAAGATTATTCATGTTTTGAGCATGTGGTTTTGGAGGATGTTCCAAATAAAATAGAATTCAAAAAATGATCCATTAATTAGAAATATGGTGATCAAGTTAAAAATTCCTAAGTTTTGGTTCAAACCCAAAGCTTGGGTCAAGGTCAATTGTTCCAAGGCTCAATACAAATAAATAGTTGAAATTGTAGATCATGATGATTGAAAGGAAGGAGACGAAGGCTCTTTCATTCTATACTTCATTCTTTTCTTTTTCTCAAGCGATCTTCAAGACACACTCAGTCAACCTGGTTTATTTCGAGAGAAAATGTAACCCATGGAAGAAGAAGAAAAAAAAACCAGCACAAAATACAAATTTAGTAAAGGATTTGCAAGTTTGTTGCTCCAAACAATCAATCATAACATAAAAGACAGATCACACAAATCATGCTAGGAGGACCCCCAAATCTCAATATGAACAGTCAAAACATACACAAAAAACAGACTTTGTTCACTTGCTGAAAAAGGCCCCACACCCACTCCCCAAACTACCTACCACTCACAAATCTTCTCTTCTTCAACACTACACATCTACATTAATCAAAAGAACAAACAAAATGATGAATTTTTTTAAAAAAAAACAAAAGGTCAGAAAAAGAACTCTGGATTGTCTCTCCATCATAAGAGTAGTAGTAGTAGGGGCCACCAGGACTCAACTTTTAATAAGGAAAAACAAACAAACAAACAAACAAAGAAATGGGAAGAAACAGTTTTCCCACCCTCAAGCTCTTTCTTCTCATATTTGAAATGAAAATCCAAGAGATTCACACACAAAAACCATACACACCTGACCAGATTCATCAACACACTTTTGCTGCTTTGCTTCTTTGGTTTCTAGCCATTGTAGCTAGAGTGAGAGAGGCCAGCAAGAGTGGACACCACCAAACCAATGCCTGTCCTCTACCAGGCAAAAGTATATCCCTCTAAGATCTTCCATCTTTTTTTACACTAAAGTAAAAGCTGTTATATTACTTTCTTCTCTTTCCTAATATTCTTTTTTTTTTTTTTCCTTCTTCACTTTCCTGCATTTGTAAGAGACAAAATCAACCATCAAAAACTAAGGAAATAGGAAGATTTAACACAGTTGGTATGTTTTAAGAATGGGTTTTACAGTAATCAAGCATTTCAAAAGCACCCCTGGCTATGGCAGAGTTGGGACACAGAATTGTTAGTGGTCAACAATGAGAGTAAGTTAGAGAACTTTTAAATTTTGGGTCCATGTTATGGCAGAGTTGGGACACAGAATTTGTGAATCCCCTCTTTGGCATCTTTCTGCTACTACTAACTAGAGCAGCTTGGTTGGCTCATCCAGGTAGAGATCACAACATGCTTAAATCTGGGTAAAATTTGATGAGGGCATTGAAGATGGAGTTGAAAGAGACTGTGAGATTTGAAATAACTGAAAAGCCCTTGCCTTGACCCAAAGATGTAATTTCAGTGTGTCATGGTCCTTGGCTCATTGATCATCATGGACCACAAGAGCAAAATAGAACCTTGTCTAATGGTCAAACCATAAAATGATAACAAACCAACCTTTTGGTTGGGCACCCACAGATCTTTATGGCTTGATTTCCTCCACCAAAGACCAAAACATCTCTTCATATCTATTCAATCAAGGTGACCAAAGAACCCTTAAATCTATTTCAAGAATCAGTGTCGGTGAACGTACAACGAGACATCCTCAATGTGTATTTTTTTTTTTTTTAAATCTTGTAGTCATGCGTTAAACAGTATTATGCTGTTCAGGTGTTGTTCTTTAGAATCATGGAAGAGAAGAAAATGATAAGTCCACAGGAGGACACCGATACTGACAATACGTTGACACCTAATTTAACCTGCCGAGTGAATCAGGGTTTGAGACCAAAAGTACTAATAACAAAGGTTCTCCATCTTAGCAATCTAAATTTTCTGAAGATGGAACGGGTTAAGTCAGACTTACATGGATTTGTTAAGTGAAGTTTCATGCGATAGTATAAAAGTATATGGAAGCACATGTTACTTATGTGTCAATACTTCAATTTTTTGTTAGGTGAATAATGCTTTTCAAAACTAAAAATTGCAACCACGAGGACTGTAAAATATGGTGGAATAGGACTATGGTTGAATGTGTCAAAAATAACATGCTCAGCTTGCTTATAACTTCACACAGCTAACACTCAAAAGTTGCATATTTTAATCCAACAGATGATGTATATGAATAAAATCATCAATTTAATGAAAACAAAAGCTTACCTTCTCTTTTTCGGTTGGATTCTAATATGGACGAGAACAGGCCTAGGTGGTTCGAGGTGTTGCTTGTTTGAAAGCAACAGTGGGAGCTATTCTGCAACTCCTCCTCTGATGCTCTTGCACAAGTTCACCAGCAAACCAGTCAAGTTTCTCAAAATTGCTCTGCTCTGCGATCCGTTTACCTCCAAAGAGCACAGATTCAACATTCTTCTGCTTCAGCATCTCCTCTGCTATTCCAATCAACATCTTTACATTGCTGGGACTTGGGTCTGTATCCACATTAGGCCCACAGCGCCCCAATTTCGATCCCGTTGCCTGTCATTCCGTAATCAATTTAATTAGACAAATGTGCTATTAGGGAATTGACTGTTCATATTTGGAAATGTGATGTAAGAAAAAAGTAACCCCTACATCATCACACACATAACCATATTAGAGTTGGTCAATTTGCCGAAAGTTTGAAAATCACGGACCTAATACCCAGGGGCCCCCAGAGCAGTTGAACTTTCTTATGCAGCTTAAAAAATCATAATCAACAATAGGAAAAAGTGCGACAGTTTCATAAGGCATTCCAAATTTTGGTTGCATGACTAAGACACAAGGGAAATGATATCAAAAGAACATATCTAAAAGAACGAAAAGCCAAAAGGACCCTACTTGGCTCAACTAATTCAAGAGGGTGCATCAAATTGACTCCCTCAGTGTCAAGTCTACAGTTTCTTCAAAATGGCAGGATGTTCTCCACCTTTTTTTGCTTCATGCACCCCATAACACGTAAGTTTGTAACATGTTCCCAAAAATGGTGTTCTTGTAAAAGATAATAAGAACTTCAGATCTACCACACCCCTAGAAACCCTGCTTTACATGGATTTAGGTGTCCCAACATTAAAGACGGGAAAAGATTAGCAAACTCAGGGGCCAAATCTGATAGCCCATAAAGAATGCCATATCTAGTGGTAATAATAAAGACCTTAACCTAATTATTAAAGTCGCGTATTGGCTCTGGCTTATATATGAACTCATATTTCTCTCTCAGAATTATGAGACTTTATGACCACTCATCATAAATATCGCACTCCCACCAAATTGAAACACCACCTCCTCTCCCCCACTCTATTCCTATCTAGTTAATGCTTGCAAAACAACAAGCTCAGAAACCCCCAAAGAAAGTTATAACATCCCATTCAAGTGATGAAATTTGCGTACAAAAGCTGCCTATCGTAATAACTGTTGTTATTTCAAAAACCAGTAACTCATCAGTTTGGAAATGAATTCAGTCCCCACTTCAGAAACTCAACCAATAACTGCAAATGTTATGGGCACAAATTGACAAACACTTATGCCAATAATTTGGCTTCATTACAAACCAACTTAATGTGGGTAAAGACGTATGGTAACTCAAATCATATAACGAAGAAAAGAACGGACCAATACATTTCAGAAATCAGAGTGTTGGATCCAAAGAAAACCCAGAAACCAATATACAATGCAACATAGCTCCTTACCAGCAATGGCCCCCCAATTTACACAGCACTTAAATTGCATGAAACATAAAGAAAATGGGGTCACTTTAGCTATAAACATGTATCTATAATACTATGAATTCAATTTTTAAGACAATTGCTTAGCACCAACCATCAACAATTGAGCAAAAACAAGAATTGAAAGCACCCAGAAAATAAAAATAAAAAATCACTATCAAATATCAATGCGTGTAAATGGATAAAATAAAATGCAGGTGGCGCAAGAAAATGGAGGCGTACCTGAATCCGGACGTAGTCGCTGCTCCTGCAGTGACCAAACGCCATGGCCACCGAGTGGTCCACCACGTCGGCCGAGCTGTCGCCGGAAATCCGGGCCATGGGGCGAGCCCAATGCTTGGCCTTCCAGTTCTTGACCTGGTCGTAGTCGTAGCTCACTTCAAGAAGCTGACCGGTCCCGAGCGACAGCACCAGCAGGTCCTCCACGCCTCGCACGAACGGGAACTCCTGCTTGTTGTGCAGCACGTGCGTGATCGCCGCCGCCGTGGGGTTGCTCATG
>JAYMTH010003245.1:0-11204 GCA_036897465.1 Pelargonium australe | reverse complement strand
CCTGGGGGGAGTTTATCGGGGCCTTTGGTTTGATTATTAGTGACATAGTGGACATCATGGAGTATTTTGCTAGTGTGGAGGTGTGTCATGTGCGTAGATCGGCTAATAGTGTGGCCCATGCTTTGGAGAGGTCATCATCGCCGTTCTCGGAGCTTGATTTTTGGTTAGGACATTCGGGTCCGAGTTGTATTCATGATCTTTTAATTTTCGATAGTTGAATGCAATTTTTTCTTTCAAAAAAAAATAATAGTAAAGTGTTGACACCTTATTAAAATAACTTGGATCCGGGCGGGTCGCTCTGCTCCCACCAATTCACTTGAGTGGGTACAAGTGATTTGAATGAGGTGACAATATCTTATTAGTTTGGCTTAACCTAAGCCAAAAACATTCTAGGCTTAGAAACATTATTCTCATTAAAAAAATATACAAATTTCATCATTAAAAGACCAACAAATAATACTACTAGTTAACTACAACATGACAAATAAAAAAATATATATTAAATGCCTCAAGTGTTGCACAATAATGTCTTTACGATACATTAGTTAGTATCCGTTAAATTTGTATAAACATGAAAATACACTTATTTTGGACCAAGGTAGGAATTTTTTTCCCGAAAGAGATTACGACCTAAATATTGACAAATAATTTGTTGTTTTGGATGGGATTATAATTTAATATTGTTTCACTTGCAGCTGAGGATATAGAAACGGGGACAAGACAGAAGCCTAAATTCCAGGCAGAACCTACCTTGCCAATTTACCTTAAGGTACGAGGTGTCACATAACTTACTTCACTATAAAAAAAAAAAAAATTTACGAACTTTGACGGAAAATCTGTGACAGAAAATTTTCCGTCACAAGTTATGACAAAATTCATATTTTTTGTCACAAATGCACGTTTGTGACAGAAATTTCAATCACAGACACACATTTGTGTTATAAATTTCTGTGACAACCATCTGTGACAACCCAAATAATGACAGAAGTATTCTGTCACAGTTTCGTCACAGATTACATTTTGTGACTGAAATCCATAAATCTGTGACAAAAAATTTCCGTCACAGATTGAAAACTTTTTTGTAGTGCTTGCTATAGTTACTGCATCAATTCATGACTCAAAACATCAATTTCTTCTTCTTCTTCAATATATATACAAATCTGCAATATATACCAGTCCGGCCAATCGGAACTAGAACATGAATTTGATTTTGGTACTATGTTTATGGACGGGCAAAAAATATGGATGGTTGGAATCAGAAACCATAGAAACCACATGCATGTGATGGTCTCTCAGGTTCAGTCTTGTACAGAATCTCATCTTATGTGATTTTTATGTACAAGACAGACACTATCACTATATACATATATAGCTTCAACTTATATATATATATATATCATCTTTCTATAAGACACTTGCATTCTAGCTAGAAATGGTCTAGTCTCAAAATCCGAGTCCTGAAACACAGCTTTGCTGAGGAAAGACGAATATCTATATATGTAAATGTGGAAACTTAGACATCATTTATGACATTTTGATCTAATATGTACACTACAAGAGAAACAGTGATCAAATACGGAATTGTCTAGTAGCTGATTGACTAAAATCCGTAACTGGTTCACATATATTAAACTGCAGTTCACAGATGTGAGCTACAAGGTGGTTCTCAAAGGAATCACGACGAGCGAGGAGAAGGATATACTGAGTGGCATTACGGGTTCTGTGAACCCGGGAGAGGTTTTGGCCCTGATGGGACCTTCAGGAAGTGGAAAGACTACTCTCCTCAACCTCCTCGGCGGGAGGTTGAATCAGTCCACTGTTGGTGGGTCAATCACTTACAATGACCAACCCTATTCCAAGTTCCTCAAGAGCAGGTAAAACTGATAGTTGAAAGCTCAATAATAGTTTTATACTCGTTCAGGAGTAATCTGTGTTATGCAACAGGATTGGGTTTGTGACACAGGACGATGTTCTGTTCCCTCACCTCACTGTGAAGGAAACATTAACATACGCAGCATTTCTACGGCTGCCGAAGACATTGACGAAGCAAGAAAAGGAAAAACGAGCAATAGATGTCATCTTGGAGCTAGGTTTGGAGAGGTAACTAACTAAAATGATGTACCTTTCATTTACTTGGCAAGCAAGCTAGTGCGTATAATAAGAAATGTTGATGTTGTGCACAGGTGCCAAGACACTATGATTGGAGGCTCGTTTGTCCGAGGAGTGTCTGGTGGAGAGAGGAAGCGAGTTTGCATAGGCAACGAGATTATAATCAACCCGTCTCTTCTGTTTCTTGATGAACCGACGTCTGGATTAGATTCTACAACAGCTTTAAGAACAGTGCAAATGTTACATGACATAGCAGAGGTATAAATAGTACTCATAGAGGGAAGGGAAAAGAAATGTAATGTTACATCTAACAACTTTTCCCCAATCTTTTTACAGGCCGGGAAGACAGTTGTTACAACGATCCACCAGCCCTCGAGCAGGCTCTTCCACAAATTCGATAAGCTGATCCTTCTCGGGAAAGGGAGCTTGCTCTATTTCGGGAAAGCATCCGAAGCAATGGTTTACTTCTCGTCTATAGGTTGTTCCCCTCTGATCGCCATGAACCCCGCGGAGTTCTTGCTAGACCTTGCAAATGGAAACATCAACGACGTCTCAGTACCTTCAGAATTAGAGGACAAGGTGGGGAATTCAGAGACTGAGACAAGAAATGGAAAGCCATCCCCATCAGTTGTGCATGAGGTAAGCTAAAATCTAGTACTTTTCATATGCTAATTTCTGCATAATGAATTAATGATGATCTTGTTATCCATGTAAATTGAAACTAGTACCTCGTGGAGGCCTACGAAACCCGAGTTGCTGACCAGGAGAAGAAGAAGATTATGGATCCGATTCCTCTAGACGAAGAGGTTAAGCTAAAGGTTTCTTCGCCAAAGCGACAATGGGGAGCGAGCTGGTGGGAGCAGTATTGCATTTTGTTTTGCAGAGGAATCAAAGAGAGGAAACATGACTACTTCAGCTGGTTGAGGATCACTCAGGTTTTATCAACTGCAATTATCTTGGGTTTACTCTGGTGGCAATCTGATAGCAACAGCCCCAAAGGCCTACAAGATCAGGTAAATATTGTCTCATCAAAGCACACAAATTGGCGGAGCTAGGGTGGGCTGTAGTAGGCACTGGCCCACGCTGACTTCCCAGAACTCCGTTATAAATTAACTAATGAAATTCAACAGTTTCAACAAAAATGCCTCGACCAAGTGGTAGCGATACCCTCATTTACCTTTTGTGCCCCTCTTGAGCAAAATCCTGGCTCCGCCACTGGAACGTGTGAATAGAAATCAATGAGTCTAAACCTATTGTTACTTAACTTTGGTTGCAGGCAGGGCTGCTTTTCTTCATAGCTGTATTTTGGGGATTCTTTCCCGTCTTCACCGCGATCTTCACGTTCCCTCAAGAACGAGCAATGCTGACTAAAGAACGAGCAGCCGACATGTACAGATTGAGTGCCTATTTTGTGGCTAGAACTACAAGTGATCTCCCCCTCGACTTATTACTGCCAGTACTCTTTCTTCTCGTCGTCTATTTCATGGCGGGCCTGAGACTAAGCGCCGGTCCCTTTTTCCTAACCATGCTCACAGTTTTCCTCTGCATTGTGGCAGCTCAGGTAATATTGATTTATCAATAAACCATAGACTTTTTTGCACCAACTCTAGACCATGAACTCATCAAGTGTTGTTACAATTTTCAGGGACTTGGACTAGCAATTGGAGCAACATTGATGGACATAAAGAGAGCCACAACTCTGGCTTCAGTAACTGTCATGACCTTCATGCTTGCTGGTGGATACTTTGTAAAGGTACACATGAAAGACAATATACTAAACTGTTAGTCTCATAGAGAACCAACTCATCTAAAAGCTCGAGCTGACAGTTGAAGTTCTCGTTTATTCTTTTAATGTTATATTTCATCATAAACAAAGTTACTTAATATCGAGAGCTCTACGAGCAGAAACTGTAACGTATTGTTTGTGATTTTGCAGAGAGTTCCGGTATTTATATCTTGGATTCGCTACATGTCTTTCAACTACCACACCTACAAGCTTCTTCTGAAGGTGCAATATGAGCACATGACACCATCTGTAAATGGGATATCAATCGACAGTGGTGTACATGAAGTTGCAGCTTTGGTGGCTATGGTCTTTGGTTACCGTCTCTTGGCTTATCTTTCTTTGCGGAGGATGAATTTTCAGACTGGGGTTTGAGGAAGATGATAGTGAATAATGTGTAAATCTAAGAGAATATAGCTTTGACCTTGATCAACTCCTCCAAGAGTTGGCTTTTAGCTTTGAGAACATGAAAAAATAGCAACAATTTAAAGGGTTCTTTTTTTGCCTCTTAAGGTTAAGAGGTTGTAAAATCATATCATCTAGTAGTTGTGGCTTCAAAAGGAAAACTGCATCTTATGATGGATATGTCTAAGGTACACTTTTGTGCCGGCTCAGATCAAGCAAATCTATACGATACTTTTTTTTTATACATATAACTCGAGATCCCTCTTGTGACCTGAAGTCGAAATACTTTCAAATCAGATTTATCATATAAAATTTTGAGTTTGGTAAAGCAACCCATTTATTGTATTTTATGTCTAAATTCTAATCTATTTTCATATTAAGTTAGAACTATGATTCATCGACCCAAACTCGAACCACCAAGCATGTGGGTCAGATGGTAAGAGTTGTTCCACCTTAGCCTAAGATTTCGAATTTAAGTCATAGAGAATACAACTGCGTTAAAATTTAGTAGGAAGAGCTTTGTTCCAGTGCTAATCGTAAGCCCACTTTAATAACTCATGGCTAAAAGAAAAAATGACAAAAACTTCGTGGAAAGAGGTGAAAATTTTAACTTTGAACAAACTTAGAATGAGAATTACTCTAAATGTGATAAAACGAATTAATAGTATCAACCGGAGCGAAACCGTATAAACCGAAAAAAATTGTCACCTCCAAACCTACCCAAAGCAAAAATACTCACATAAAGGGTGGAATATTTAGGAAGTATGCCTCCAATACATGCGAATATCATAGGCTGGTGGGACCCAAAGTTGAACGACGTGGCGCCGAAAGAAGCTCGACCACATAAAAAATAGCGGCCCCACAATGCAGGAAGCGTACAAGTGTCCATCAACAGTTTTATTTCTAAAAAAATCGTTATTGTGTTTTGTCTCATCGATCGATCACTGTAGCTTTCATTTCCTTGTCCATCACAAAAGAAGCGCCAACGAATTTGGATCCAATTCGTCTCCTCCCAATCCAACCCAACCCCACCCTCACCACTTTTCTCCACTAATCACTTATCAACAACACACCATTTTCGTTTCTTCAATTACCGATTTTCGCACATCCCAATCTTCTCGTCTTAAACCCTAGTTTTCAGATCCAATTCATCGATTTCCGGTAACTTTTTTTCGCTGTTTTCTTCATGAACTTTTGAATTTATTGATGTTTCTTTGGATTTTAATGTTTCTAGTGAAATTGCAGGTGACTCGGGAGATTCTGTTTTGCTGATTCAGGTGCCCGTATTTCATTATCATTGATTACTCTACTGTTTTATTTTTATTTTTTATTATGCTGTTTGGTTGCCGAGAAAATTTCGGTGAAGAAATGGAAGTTTATTTGAAACCTTAGGCTACATTTGTTCTCGATCGTTTCTAATTGTATGATGAGTTCTATTGCATAGAGCAGTAACTGGACACTAGTGCAACTTATTGTTCATTATTTTAGGGATTGTGTTGATGTTCGCGAGTTCATTTTCTGGTTATTATGAATTTTATTATCATCATATTATCCTTTCTCTTTTTTCTTTCTTTCTGAATTGGACTCTGTTTAGCTATGGTATAGTATTTAGATTGCATAGTCACGAAATTAAGTACCAGGAGTAGGATTGTAACAACACTTAATCTATATGAGATGCTTGTAGTCACTGTTCTTGTCATTATTTCAGAGGAGGTTGGTTAGAATAACAATCATGGATAGGCTCAAAACTGCTGCTCGTCTCATGATAGTTTCAGACCTTGATCATACAATGGTAGGTTTCATATCTTTTGCTTTAGACTCTTGTCATTTTTCGCTCGTGTTTATGCAGTTTCATTGGAAAAATGGGTTCCTTGCAGGTTGATCATCATGACACTGAGAATCTATCTCTGCTTAGGTTTAATGCTCTCTGGGAAGCCAATTATCGTCACGATTCTCTGCTAGTTTTTTCAACAGGAAGGTCGCCTACTCTTTACAAAGAGTTGAGGAAAGAGAAACCTATGTTAACTCCAGACATAACCATAATGTCTGTGGGAACTGAGATAACATATGGTAACTCAATGGTGCCAGATGATGGCTGGGTTGAAGTTCTAAATCATAAATGGGATAGAAATGTTGTCGTAAAGGAAACAAGCAAGTTCCCTGAACTTAAACTTCAGGTATAGATGTTCATCATGAATCGCGATTTAGATAATGAAGGTTCAGTGTGTAGCGGGATTTTCAGTTAGAAGATATTGTATTTGAAATACCTTAATCATTGAAATTCATTGGGTGATGCAGCCTGATACAGAGCAAAGGCCACACAAGGTCAGTTTTTTTGTGCAGAAAGATAAGGCGCAAGCAGTTACAAAGACGCTGTCAGAGTGTTTTGATAAACTTGGGGTAAGCACACTGATTTAGCTCTTAGTTATCCATCAGAAGTCTCTCTCTCTCTCTCTCTCTCTCTCTCTCTCTCTCTCTCTCTCTCACACACACACACACACACACACACATACACAACACACACACGCACACAGGTATACAAGAAGTGCATGAATTTATGTATTTTGATATCATATCAAGATTATTTTACTATTAGTTTTAATCTCAAGAATGTCATTTATATTTTGCTTTTGGCCAGTTGGACGTTAAGATAATTTATAGTGGAGGAATTGATCTCGATATACTAGCAAAAGGTGCTGGCAAAGGACAAGCCCTTGCTTATTTGCTCAAGAAGTTTAAGTCTGAGGGGAAGTTACCTCTAAATACTCTTGCTTGTGGTGACTCTGGGAATGATGCTGAGCTGTTCAGCATTCCAGAAGTATATGGGGTCATGGTTGGTATATAATTCCATTGTTCATTATAATTAGATATTCTTTTTATCACATTGAAAAGTTGAGGATATCTTTAGGACTGTTCCACTGAGAACGTTGGTTCATTTTGTAGGTTGCTAATGCCCAGGAAGAGTTGCTGCAGTGGCATGCTGAAAATGCTAAAGATAACCCTAATGTAATCCATGCAACAGAGAAGTGTGCAGCTGGAATTATACAAGCCATTGGTCATTTTAAACTTGGTCATAATATATCTCCAAGAGATGAGTCGGTTCTTTCAGACAATGTGCCCGATAATGTCAATCCTGCCCATCTAATAGTGAAACTTAACTTGCTCTATGAGCAATGGAGGCGTGCAGAGGTCGAGTTATGTGAGAATACTCTAGCAAGCCTGAAAGCATTTGCTGTATGTTGAAATTCTCACTTTTAAGTTTATAACAGTTTGAGCATATGCAACTTGATTTGTATCTGCTATTGAGCATGTTGCATCAGTCGTGCAGAAAATATATTGCTGTCTCACAGATAAATTTTGCTATTATTAAATTGTTTGCAACTTTTCTGTATACCTTTACACTGCTGAATTGCTTTGGAATTATTGTTCTTTTAACAAGGACTTTTATGCTTAAAATAGAATACAAGTAGGCTCATATCTTTGTTTGTTCAATCCTTTCCATAAGATGGTTATCTTCTGATCCATTGTGGGTGATAATACTGAGGTCTTGATTGTAGATATTGACTAGTTGAATCTTACTTCCCGGTTCAGAGCACCTTCCCCTCAAATGTCCTCATTTTTACATTTACTTCAGTGATATAAGTTTTTTGAGATATATGGATGACTGGATGTACACTAATATGTACATCCAAAGTGTATGGATAAAATCGTTGCATTATTATCTTCTTAGAAATGGTTTATTTCTGAGTTTGTATTTGGATAATAAAACTTTGCTTAAGACCAAGGGATTGCATTATGTGTATTTTAACCTAAAGCATTGGATATTGATGACACAATGTAACAAGCTTGTAATTTGAAAATCAAGTTAGAAGCTTGGTTTACAAAGGACTTATAACTTTGTAAAATAATTTGTTTTTATATTTCTTTAATCCCCTAGTAGGTTAATTGCTTCTATTGGGTCAATGCTGTTTGTCATTTTCCTGTAATTTAGTTAACTTTAAATTTTTCTAGTTTGTGCTTTTTCAGTTTGGTTATTTATTCAACTCTCTATCTGTCAGGACCCAACTGGTGTTTTTATCCACCCCTCTGGTTATGAGTGCTCTCTTTCTGAGGGCATAAGCGCAATGAAAGGCTGTTATGGGGACAAGAAAGGGAAAAGATACCGAATTTGGGTGGACCGGGTTTTGCCTAAACAGATTGGTCCATCTACCTGGCTTGCTAAGTACCATAAGTGGGAGCTTTCTGGTGAGCCTTTTCTTTTCTTTTCGCAAATGAGATGGCATTTTCCTTCTCCTGTTTATATATATTATCTTCCTTCTGCCGCTTCCATCCAACTTTTCTGGTTAATTCAACTTAATTTCTAATGTTTCATACTTTAACTATTGGGAAGGCATTTAGAAGACATCAACTGACACAGGAGATTATGGATAGTTAGGAGAAATTTCAAATGAACAATGAGCACTCGTCACTCGAAATGAATCCACCATAGTCTTAGAGAGATTCAAATTCTCAGGAATCCACCTAAGATAATTTGGATAGAAACAAGCTCATCTTAAGATATTGAAAATGATAAATATGTGTTGTCATTGCCACAATAAGGTAAGGTATTTCTAGGAATCTTGGAACATCTCTCCAAGCATATGTACATGTAGATCAATAGTAGTTAGGAAGTTTCAAGAACCGTTATTGACTGTAGCATCTAAATACCTTCATTTACATGGATGCATTCATTCAATAACTCGTGATCCACCAAATTAACTCTGGTTCATGAATAACATGTCAGAATCATTAACTGTTCAAAGATTTCTTGCCCCTGGTGGGATCTGTTTTTATCTTTATGCCTACTCCATAATAAATAAGATCTTATTTGCTTTGGTCAAAGACTTGGACAAAGATCATACATCAATTCCTCCCGACACAGTCTGACTTGACTTTTGAGGACGTGAAAGTATGGTATCATCTTTAAATTTGGACAAATGATCAGTAGGACCGAATCCCAGTCTTTGAGAGTTAATTGTAGTAGGAAATCACAAGAGACTAAATGTAAGTGTCCACGCTTGGAATGCCCAAATATGCTTTATGTAACATGGTTCCACTTGATGTTTTAATGGGGGATAAGTTTGTTTAAATGTGTATTTTAGATCATCTGACGAAAAGCATCGGAGTTTTGCAATTTTATCAAACTTCTGGTTTTAAATGCCCAAATATGCTTTTTTATGTGACATGGTTTTACAGTGGTAATGTTATATCCATATTCTCGTTTGAAATTAACCTATAGATCTTTTTATTTGAAGACTATAAATTTTACAATTCACTTCCCTTGATGCTCGGTGTGGATCTCTTTAAGTTCTCTTTGGATAACACGCTGTGCTAGTACTCTTGACTGAGTTGCCGGTTTTTGCAGATGAGGAGCGGCGGTGTTTCGTGACGACCACAATCTTTAGCGTAAATGTAAGACTTCAAACAAAATATCATATTGTTTAGCACATATTCCACACAAAAACACTGTACATGGTTTCTGACGCTAGTTGGTTTGTGGATAATATGTTTCAGGAGTCCAAGAAACTGGACGGATCGACTTGGATACATGTGCATCAAAGCTGGTTAGATGCAGAGGCTGGAAAAGAAACTGCATCATGGGTGTTCTAAGATCAGTTCAAATTGTACAATTTCATCTCTTAAATAAATGTGGATATAGCACACATATTTTGATATTTGGTGCAAGTTTTGTCATCAACTTGATGATGGCTGATTACATGGTTCACTAACGTTGGGAATTTTATACCTCCTATACCTTGTAATAAATTTTCCTCTGCATTTCCCATCTCATTTTATGTTTCAAAGTAAATGTTTAGTTTATTAAACTTCTTTTTGTCTAGATGCAAGTGTTAAAATTTTTTTTTCTTTGAATAAATTGAACTATGCTTATGTAATTAACATTATCATTTCAATCAAGACGTGTTGGTCCAGCGGTTTAATTGTTTAAGCGCTTTGTATTCCCTTTGAGGTCTTGAGTTTGAGTCTTCTTGTTGACGGTTTGAGGTGTGGTTTATGGGTTAATAGGAAAAAGCTACCCTTGTTGTGTAGTTCAACTGATAAAAAAATAATAATATTATTTTAACCGTTTACTTGTAAAGCCGATGAAAAGAAGAGAAATTACAAGCCGACACAAACTAAAGCTTCAAAACCCTTTTGAGGTCTCGTGTTCTAGCCTTCCTAATGATGGTATGGGATAAAGTTTATGGATTAATGTTGTATAACTCAACCGATAATAGAACAAAAAAGAACAATATCACTTCAACAATCTACTTGTAAAGTCAGTGAAAAGAAAAGAAATTACAAACCGACACAAACCGAAAGCTTCAAAACTAGGAAAACTATTCGGTTGTATTTATATGCAAAAGACCAAAACTTCCAGTTATGCTACAACAACTTATTACTAATTATTCCATACTTTGGCTCAAATGTTCCTTCTCATACCATTCATTTTTTTCGCATAGTTTTTCATGGGTTTTCTCTAGGTGGTCCCTCAATGTTTAAAAAGTTTTATCTTCTTTACATTGGAGCTTTTTCTCATCTTCGAGTATGTATTTGTATTGTTGTTTCCTTCTCGAAAATTTTAATAATATAGTCCTTTTTCTGATTAAAAAAAAAATTAAAAAAGTTAATTGCACATAAATTATGAATAGTGTTTATTCAATTTGAAACCGGAATATTAAAACCAACTATATTAATAATAAACAAACAAAATATTGTACAAAAAATTTAAAAAATGAAGGGCCCAACCGGGTTCGAACCGGTGACCTATTGATCTGCAGTCAATTGCTCTACCACTGAGCTATGGACCCGTTGATATACACACAATCATTTTAAAATATTATATATATTTAAATAGAACACAAACAAA
>JAYMTH010003244.1:0-11204 GCA_036897465.1 Pelargonium australe | reverse complement strand
ATTTGGTTGAATATGTTATGAAGAAGGGTATTTTGGGAATTTAAAAAAATTTGGAAGTCACATGCCATGCATGTGATGAGAGAGGGCAATTTTCCGTCAAAAAAATAACGGATTCTGTTAAATGTCAAGTTTATAGGGTCCGGATGTAATGACCTAAAGTTCATATGGGCTAGATGTCTTAAGTCACTTGTACATGGTGTTATCCGTAATTACCCCTAATTTTTATTTGGGATTTTGCACATGTACCAAACAAAAAAATGATTTAAGTTGCTAGAATCTATAATGCTATGTGTTGTAAGTAATATTTTCAAACTGAAGGAAAATTTTGTTTTTTCATTTTTCAAAAGCAGCAACATCTGTAAATTTTACACTTGTAGCAGAGACATATATCAGAAGTGTAGTTCAGACTTCAGACTTCAGACCACTACATACATGACTACAAAAAGAGATTTTAGGAAGGAATTATAAACTTGAGCAGACGGATGGATGCTCCAACAAATCTATTAGATTCAGTCTCTCGTGAACATAACTTGGCAGTCAATAAGGCCACCATCGACCAATTAGTCTCTGATGATCATCACCGCCTCAAGGTTTCAACGATGTAAGAAGCATACAGATCCCTACAATGCAAACAAAATCAATGTAAGAAGCATGCAGATCCATGAAGAAACTTTGAAACCAATCTGGATATCTCGTAAAACTCACATGGAGTACTGAATAGCATCATTGGCAGCATCAGCAGGCAGAAAGTCTTCAACATCAACTTTCTTGTTCTCGTTCTTTTTATCTGTTGTTCAGGACAAAAGTTAAGGATTTGCAAACCAGTGTCTCAAGCAGAACACATCACATGGCAAGGTACAACGTAAATCAGATGTTTGGAATAATGCATGTATATGAATATGGATGTGTTATGACTGCAGGGAAGAATATGTAATAAGTGCATGTAGGTGGATACAGTCCTCGAAGAAGCGACGAATCTCTGCAAGGCGATGTGGAGGAATCTCCTTGATGTCCTTGTAATGGCGGAACTCAGGATCATCAGCGCACACAGCTATAATTTTGTCATCCTTTTCACCCTGCAAATGGACTCTTGTTATCAGAAATTTAAAAGATGGCATGTGAATATAACAAGACAAAGGAGAAACTTTTGTGATAGGCATAAGCAAACCTGCCTTGTTCTTTGTACTATAATTTTTGTTATCAGTAAGACTGATAGTTTACCTGATCAATCATAGGCATTAATCCAATAGCACGAGCACGGAGGAAACAACCAGGTAGCACAGGCTCCTATATATATAAGAATACATTCCATGAATTCCGCTGAAATAGAAGATTCAATGACATCTTGTCGTTGAATAAATTATGCTTCAGAAGGACCTACCTGCATCAGGACCAGGACATCCATAGGATCACTGTCCTCACAAAGAGTTCGTGGGATGAAACCATAGTTGTGGGGGTAGACAACTGACGAGTAAAGAACACGATCAACCTGTTTTGAGAAGCTACATGCATTAGTTATCTTTCTTTCTTTTCTCTTGTGCAGAGTCCCACATAGAATGCTTAGAATTTAGCAACACATCATAAAATAAAACATTTAAGACATAGTAAATATTCATATCATTAGCTAAAATTAAGGTGAATGACAAATTTTGAAATGTAGAGCAGTGCTCAAGCATATAATGGTACATTTCATAAGATAAGTCATGTGCAAGACTATAGAATCAGTATATAAAATACAACTAAATCAATATATAAAGCATTTCTGGAAAACACAAGATAGAATGGAGATTGGTAGAAATGAGAGTTTTGATACTTATATTGCGAATTTTTAAGTTTTTGAAAATCCATAATCCCACTTGCAGGTACCATAAATTTCTGGATTTCATCAAATAATAACGAGTTAAAAGAAAACATTAACTGATCTGGATCATCTGATAATAACTTTGTGTTGATATATACTAAAATCTGGTTACTTCCTACATCCTAGCAATAGAATACTTCCTGAGAGCAACGTGTAGAATTCTGCTATTAGAAGTTAAAAGGAAGAAGCAGAATTGCACCTTTATAAGACCAGTTTCCTTGTCTAGCTCATACTTGACCTTGCTGCCCTTGCCGATTTCAATCACCTACAACAGAAATGAGAAATTCATATTAGGATTGGGTCTTCATAAGACCTGTAGCAACCAGTGAAAGCTCCCATTCGATATTCATCAAGCCCAAATCATCATCAGCCAAAATAACAGTACTCCTTCAAGAATTTCCCAAAAATGCATAATGATCGAGAAAAATGAAGCTTACACAGTTGAAAACAGATGGAGCATCAGGCCCTGCATAAATTACATTGAACATTAATAACCACGGATGTATATGTAAGATTACAAAATCAATGAGTATTTGACAATACATAGAAGATCTTGTGGATTTATAGAGTAGTCATCTAATGGACCTTAAAAGTTACAACCTAAGCAATTGAATTCTCTGTGTTTACATATAAACATTTCCTTGTCCAAAGGTAGATGTTAACAACTAAACAAAAATAGTGAAGTATAGATTTCACAAAGGTAGTGGCGTCTGTTTTATAATTTTTGGTCGAACATACAATTGAAACCAAGAATGGATTGGGAATGAGATTTTCATTCCAAAGCCATTCCATGACAAAAGGAATCATAACCAAATATGGTAGTGAGAATCCCATTCCCATTCCCATATTCATTAACCAAGGATTCTAAGCCAAAGGCTACCCAAGTGCATATGGACTATGGAGTTCGTAAATTGTTCAAGATGTCAAAGAGACAATCAAATTGAGAATGCTGTGAATAATCTGTCTAAAGACTAAAGTGCTTAATGTATTGTGAGTTGTGCATTAGGCCATAACATCATTATGTTAAACCTATATTTCTATTGGTAGTGAACTTTCTTATATAATTTTTCCCTTTGCTGCAAAGTTTTTTCCATGTAAATTAGTGAATCTTGCCTTGTTAATTTTTGGTTGATCTTATTGTTTTGCTAGTGGACAGCTAACTGGATGTTCCATACACATATTGACTTCATTCATAGGTTGCCTTGGAGATGCTACTTTTCTAAGTGAAAATTTTGCTTGCTGGGTCAAGAAAACAAGAGATGTGATACAAACCATTTTATTTCAATGTCGTTTTGGTTTTGTTGTGTCGTTTAATTTAGTTATACTATGATGTTTTGGTCCTTAGCTGGTTTATAGCTGCTGAGTCAGCATAAGTTTGGATAGAAATGCTTATTAGGGCCAGCTGTTACGGTAGTATATAAGAGAAGGTTGTATGGATTGGAAGGCATCAATTGATCAATATACAGAATTTATTCTCTCTTTCTATTTCTTCCTCTATTCTATCTCCTCTACCCCATTCAACCCTTTCTATGCTGAAATTCTTCGATTCTTCTCTCAATTTCATCCCTTATTAAAAGGACTCTATCAAGATGCTACGTACTATTTAGACATAAATAAAGAAACACAAGGAAATCATATATACCGATGAGTAGATCATGCCAGGGATGAGCAGCAGTAGATTTCCGAGTCATTGAGGAAAGAATCCTTTCATTGAGGACAACGCGAGGGAATGCTGATTTCTTCCGACTCCCTTCTGCACCGCTGTTAGCCATATTCACCCTTCACCGTACCTTCACAGATAGCACGTGATCACATAATCTTATATCACCCTTGATAAAACCACACAGATGAATCCAAACAGGTCATATAATTTAATGGCACTGAAAAGACACATTTTGGATCAAAACCCCAATTCACTGCAAGGAACTCAAATTTATCTAAAATGGCAGAGAAACCATCTTTCTCAAAATAAATTGGAGACTGTAACATGGAAGATTAATTCTGCAACACAGGTTACAATTTGGCAGGATTCAAGATTTCAAAATCGGAATGGGAATCAAGGAGTACTAATCAAAACATTTCATTCCATTTAGCAGTGAAATAAGACCCAATATAGATTCTTTACTAGAATACAGGCTGAAAGCGGACATAGAGAGTAAAATGACACCGAAATCGAAACAATAAACTGTGAATTAATCAACATTATGCACATACATTAGCATAAAGAAATCTAAGTGCTGAACTAAAAATTGTACTCCCTCCGTCCTAAAATGAGTGTCTTGTTTTCTTTTCTAGTAAGTTAGTTATTTATGAATTGTCAGCAATATCCTTTTAGTTAAAATCTCTCAACACATGATCATGAGGATAAAATAGTAAACATACCACACTAACTAACTTCGACTTAATTTTTCTCAAATTAGAAAGGAGTACACTATTTTGGGAAGAAGAAGAAGAAGAAGTGATGAAACAATTAAAAGAGAAATGGAGAATTTGGGATAAGGAGATGAACTCACGAGTAGCAGAGAACCACAAGCACAACGAGACGCAGAGAAAGAGCTTTTTGGATTGCTTGCCTTTTCTGCAAATATTTATAGCCGACAGGATTTTGAGAAGGTGACGGAGGAAGGAGACGCTACTGTCACCTTTGATCGCTCCAACGGCCGGTCTTACGAAAATACTGTTCGTCGGATATTATAAAAATCAATCGGGTGGCTAGTAATGAGCCACGTTCCAGATGATTTTCTCTTGATTTTAGGCTCCTTGACGTAGTGCTGGTCTAGTCAGATGAACGACCAATAGACGCTTTACACGTGTACTGCAGTCCACTATTGCATGTAAATGATACATAACTAACTTTTGCTGATGTAATCAATGTAGAAGTGGGCCCATAACGGGCCCGGTGCTGCCGTGGCGGTTCCTAGCTCATCCGTCGTCGTTTCATGATGCGATTTTAACTTTCTTTTTTGTTTTTCTGTTTGCTTTCAAAAGTGAAAATTACAGAAATGGGTCTGGTTGCTGACTGATCCGTACAGAGAATTCGTGCCGTTAAAGAGAAACAAACTTATCAATCACGTATATCGCTACTGCTGTTGGTCGATTCACGCTCCGATTCCAAACCCTAGCTCCGACATTTTCTCAGAATCGTCTTCTGGTAATTCCCAATCCACCATTTCTCATCATCATCGATTGATCATCTTTTGTTCATCGATTTGTATTCCAAATTTACGGCATTTGTGCATTGTGCTTCGACCCTTTTTGTTTTTATACGGAAAAATTATCTTGCTGTTTCGTTGCTCGGAAGTTTTTAGGGGAAATTATAATTGACAATGTAAAGGATCGAACCCATGTCTCTGATCGTTTTCATGCAAATTCATTGGTGATTTATTTCCAAGAATCCTCTTTTGTTACAATTTGTTAATAATGTGTTACTTTGCTGAGAGAAATAAGAATATGGAAGGAAGTAAAAAAAGGAAATTTTCAACCTTGTGGTTTGTGCTCTATTTATTTCCTTATATGCCATGAAAGCTCTACTGAGCTAATCATAGTTGTTGGATTAAGATTTATTGGTTTTGTTTTTCCATGCCCTATATGATCTATTTAGCTTCTAAACAGACTGTGATTGTCTCTTATTGTCACATTTTTGTCTATTGCTGATTTTATAATACATGGGTTTTAAGGTGTATTGTGAAAGGAATTGCAACCCTGGTCTGCATGGAGACTACTGGAATTGATAGCAGTGCTGAGGCTATGGCATCTCTTATCAAGTGGAAGAATGAGTTTTACAAGCAATTTCAGATCTATTTGGATAAATCTACCCCTCTCCCACTTCACAGGTGGCTAGGAACATTGGGAGTCGCGATGATTTATCTTTTACGAGTTTACTTTGTTCAAGGGTTTTATGTTGTCACCTATGGTCTTGGGATCTATATCTTGAATCTCTTGATTGGTTTTCTGTCACCGAAGATCGATCCAGAGCTTGAAGCTTTAGATGGGGCTTCTCTGCCGACAAAAGATTCTGATGAATTCAGGCCCTTCATTCGCCGCCTTCCTGAATTTAAGTTCTGGTAATGTGATATTCATTATTTACTTCCCGTTTTGCTTAATATCAACTCTCATGTAATGCACAAATATGGTTTTGAAGAATTCCGTTTGTGATTCCTCTAAATTTCCAAGGCTGTAAATTCTTGTGTGGTATTAGAGATCATTTTGAAACTTTGAAATTTTAATGTTTTAGTGTCTAATTTGCTGGTCTGACTGTCATACTTGAAAAGCCTTCATAGGTTTTATTTATTGGGTTGGACATGGTTAAACTCTAAAGCTTTTGAGTAGTTCGTAATTCAAATGGAATGCCATAACTCATAAGTGTTAGTTCCCTGGATATAATTGTGAGAATTGTCTTTTTGAGCCTCTCTAAAAGATGCATGTTACTTTATTTTTTAGTTTGTGCTTCAGAGCGTAGGGCATATTTTTTAGCTATATAGGTAATTAATGTTCTGTCTATATATCATGTATGCATCCATCTTGGAGTGACGTTAGTTTGATGAACAAGAGTGGTGGTAAATTACTTGCTGCACTGCCCCTCTTGAATGATTCAATAAGCAGTGGATCTCTCTGGGATTTCTAATGCTATTTTAGCTTCATATGTATCAAACGCTGGCAGCTAGACCAAAACATGTCGTTTACACTGGTCAATCTAAATGTTCATGTGCAGCCTACTTCAATGGAAGTATTCCTGTGAGGCTGTGAGTACAATACAGTGTTTTCTATTAATGATTGAGCTTGGTACTAATAAATTTAGGATTTGGATTTGATTGCTGTATTTTCATTTTTGCGGGGTTCCTACAGGTATTCCATCACAAAGGCTTTTCTTGTTGCATTTGTAATGACCTTCTTCTCCGTACTGGATGTACCTGTTTTTTGGCCAATATTGCTATGCTACTGGGTTGTTCTGTTTGTCCTGACAATGAAACGCCAAATCATGCACATGATCAAGTATAAATACATTCCGTTCAACATTGGGAAGCAGGTGAGTAGCTAGTAGTTATGAGAATTAAATATTACTCTATTTTGCAGTTGGAATCATTAGTCTTTATTTTTACTGTTTCGATAATTGATACATTGAAATCATTTTATTTTGATAGAGGTACACTGGTAGGAGGTCGGCAAATTCAAGCAACAGTGGTTCACCTAGAGACTGAAGCTGCAAAGCTCGACTTTGGAGAGCTCCAGGAAACTGAGAAAAAATGATTATCAGAAGAATCTTAATGCTTGTAGATATGGCCACAAAATTAAACTCAATGTGTGTATCGAATTGAGAGTTGATTAAAAACTCTTCCAAGAAAAATCCCTTTTGACCTGGGTGTTTGCCGAGTGTCAGAGCCAAAACTATCACTCTCTTGAGAAGTGAAAATTGTGCATAAGTTTAGGGTAAAGGTTTATTTTTCCACTACATTACAACATTTTAATTTTGAATACTTCTGCTATTGTTCTATGTTACTTGCCCATTTCTACCTCTAATTTTATGTGCATTTCTCATTTCTGCATTGTCCCAGAAACGTATACCCGTCGCAATGAATGCTCACTTTTAATTTTTTGTTGGTTAGTTATGCATGAAGCGTCATCAACATTCATAAGATGAATTAGTTTGATTGTTATAACGCATGTGTACAAGGGGAAACATCCAAAATTAGCTAACTTATTCTTAATTTTTACCTAAACTGAGAAGTGGATACTCATTTTGAAACTATGGGAGTATTTGGCCTTCTTAACTGCATAGTTGTGTGTTTTTCATTCGCAATGTTGTTTTTAAGAAGACAATTTACGATCATAACACGATGTCTCACTACTAAATACTTACACATGTAGATAAATACGTTGCTTTCTAGAGCTGTATTCATTTAACTAATGAATGTACAAGTATCTAAGAAGAAAAACCTCAATAAGCAGATAGGAGGTAAGGCTTGGCTTTGAAGCTGGCCATGCTAGCTCAAAGTGTTTGAAGAGAAGCTTGTGGTGTTAGAGTAGACAGCCAATCCACTAAGGCCTTATTCACAAGCTCCGGCACTTCATCATGTGGGCAATGCCCTGCCTGCAAGTTCACCAGAGATGTCTTTGGATAAAACTCTTTGATTTTGTTGGCCTTGGCTGGACCTACCCATGGGTCCAAGTCACCCCAGACTAGCAACAACGGGCACGAGAGTTTGCTTAGCACACTGTCTAGAGTGTACTTGGTCTGATTCGACATGAACCGGGTCATTAATCTGAGGAAAACAAATAAGAGGACATTACAAATGAGATTAAGAAACTGAAGAACACCTTATCTAAGCCACATCAATTTAGAATGTCTCATAATCAGCAGATTGCGAAGGAGACGATAGATAGACAAAACTTCAGTTAGTGATTATGGTCCTACACAGGACGGTATGCAGAATACTATCCATTTCACTGACTGGAATTAGTTACCGTTGAGATTATATTGATTTGAGTTGAAGCAAAACGGACGAAAGATTTTGCAAAAATACCTGTAGTAAACTTCACCGGCGTTAGGGTCAGCTGCTGGGCTCGTTATTGACTCCACAAGATAGTCATCCACATTTGAGGTATTTATGTACACCTGTATGTAAACAACAAATGTATTGTTCATGAATAGAATCATACAAATGATCTCAATTCTAGGGTGACGTAAAATGCTTTGGAGAAACTCAACAAACTAATGTTCAATTTGCAATGTGATGGGTGACGAGTTGACTTTATCAAGAATTCTTGGAGTTAAAGCTCAGGGAATATTGATTCTATAAAATGGCTCACAACACTATATGCTTGAAGTGAACCTAGCGGTTATAAATGAGTTTTTTTTTGGGCTTGAAGGTGGAACAATGAAAAGTAGCATTTGACTTACGCTGTTTAGGACAGATTTAACCCGAGCTGGTTGCTTTGCTTGCCAGAACAAAAACCCAAGAACCACTCGCTGAAAAACTTCCTTCAGTGGTTTTAGGAAAAAGTTCTGCAAGAATGTTTCTTTAGGCTCATCAGGTTTGGCATTTGGATTACCGAACTGTCCTGCAGAATTTAGAAGTACAACTCCAACAACTTGTTCACGCAACCCCTCAGCAGCAACCAAAGCAGTAAATCCTCCAAGGCTGGAAAAGTGAAATAAATATCTTCATTATCACCAATGCCATCCAATTTTCAATATGATAAGATACTGTCAAGAGCACATATACATAAAAAGATGTTCCAGCTTAGATTGAAGTTGTAATAATTAAAAAAGAGGCATTCATCGAACTTACCAGTATTTTTTAATAGTTTCCGTAACACATCAACATGACATTAGAGATAAATAAATAACCACTTGTCAATTGCTATTACCTATTTCCAACTAAAACTGCTGGCTCTTTCACAATCTCCTTCACAAAATCCACTACTTGATCCCTCCATATCAAGGCATCGTAGTCAACGAGTGCTTTCTCACTCCACCCAAAACCTAACAAATCTATGGCATACACCTTGTACCCTTTAGCCAATTCAGGTATGTTATACCTGTATGCATGAGAAGCATTTTGAGATTGATCAGAACTGTATAATGACTCACTGTACAAGAATATAATATCACATCATTAGACAGACTGTTCTCACTTTCACTTGTAATCAGTTAAGGTCTAGGGTTAACGGCAAAGCAATTGCATTGAGTTTTGCAAAAGGCAACACATTTATGTTTCATTTCAAGAACAGGTACGAAATGGCAAACCAACCTCCAATGAAATGCGGAAGCACCAAATCCATGAATGAGAACAACCGGCAAGCCTTCTCCCTCCACCACATAATGTATTTTATGTCCCCGCCAATCCCAAAAGTTATAGCCATCTGCCTTGAAGGGTAATCTCTCCATCCCTACATAAATTATCCTATTGATCAAATTCCGCATACATAAACATATAATGACATGAAGAAGAAAAATCTAAACTCCATTCAAAAGAAAATTGAAGCAAATTGCATTTTAATACTCGAAATTTAGCAATTAATAACTCCTCAATTTACAATTGAGCTTCCAAATTAGGCTCCCGAGGCTTGAACCCACAATCACATTCAACAAATCAATCTTAAAGTTCACAAAAAATCACCATTTTAGATCTTGGAACTCATGAGTTACCTTGAGCGGGGTCGGCCATTAAAGAAGCTCCAATCAATGAAGCTCCGGAGGACACAATACTCGTAACAGCAAAACCCCTCCTGCTAAATTCACATCTGCTTCCTTCAGCCCAAACCCAATAACACAATTCAGTTTTTATTATTAAAAATGGAAGAAATGGTGAAGAGTGAATAGAGCTTACTGCGATTGAAAAGTCTGGAAGGAGCGATGAATGTGGGACGCAGAGGGTTGAAGAACCCAGTTCTGACGGAGGGCGAGACAACGGCACATGAAGAAGACATCGAATTCAAAAACCCTTTGAAACCCTCCTCTGAGTTGGTTAAGCAGTAAAGATGGTGAAGAAGAAGAGATATTTGATGGTGTGTGGTTGGTGTGGGTCTGGGAGTTGTGGCAGATACAGAGACGTTTGTTTTCTCATTCCTTTTATTTTCCCGGGAAAATTTATTTAGTTAACAGCCACATGTTGAAATTTGATACGAACTTGACAACAATTGCTGCGTTAGATTTTTGTGAGATGTTTTTTCTGTAACGTGGAGTATAACAAAAATCGTATATCAAACACCTTTTATTACCTATTCTGTTTTTTTTGTGGGGATAATATTATAAATCATGTCGGGTTCAAAGTTTAAGGCATTAGAATTCTCTATCGGTTTGAAGGGCACGAACAATGATCACAGTTGAAGCATAAAACGGTCATGTGAATGACTCTGTCAATAGCTCTTCATCACCATCAAATATGTCATCTGATTCGACAACAAATTCAAATGTTGATCTGAGAGTTCCGACCGAACCATCACATTTCAAATCACATTCTTATTCCATATAACCGATATTATCGCCACAAATTTCTTGTTGCACACTACACATCAACAAAAGGATCGCCCGTGAATCTATACCGTATGCAAACTCTACCAACACTTTAATTTGTTATTAAAGCAAAAACTTGTTGTCTTAACAAGACAGACTACATTTCAAAAGACCGTCGTCACTTTAAAATCAAGAGCAATCGTAGTCACATAAAGAAAGAAAAACTAATACTAAAATGGGCTGGACTGCTAATAAATGGGCCAAACAAGAAGACCACGTTAGTTACTAAACAGCTTATAACGGAAAACAACCTAAGATAAAGGGGAAATTGTAGGTAGCTACCCTGAACTAAACACCTTTTACAAATTACTACCCTGAACTTTAAGT
>JAYMTH010003243.1:0-11207 GCA_036897465.1 Pelargonium australe | reverse complement strand
TTCTCTGAACTTAGTGGAAGGTACCCGAACCTGGATCAAGTTTAAATATGAGCATATCTTCAAAATTTGTTTCCGCTGTGGTCATGTAGGACACTCTCAAGCCTCTTGTCAGCTGTCTATTTTTCAAGTTGAAAACCTAATACGCCAAAAGTTGGAATCTTTAAACATGGGTGGTCCCAATATGGGATTTCTTACTTTTGACTACAACAGAAGATACTTTTTCTCAGACCTTAGGGCTTTCCGCAACACTCGCAGCAACCGGTCCACCCACATCACCATCTACAACAACCAGCAACAATTCCTTCAGAGTTTGGAGCAGGAGAACCTTCAGTCTCAATCTCCAGCTCTTTCATCCATCTCAACTACCAGATTCGACTGGTCTCCAGGAGAAGTCTTTGCTCTAGGTAATCAGTTTGAACCCGTCTTTGACCCTAACTTCTCGGACCTGTCTAATGAGAGTCCGGCCTCTCTATTTAATCTGGCAAACTTGTTCTCTCCAGACCTGGGTAATCAAGGACTCTCTGAAGATAACGTGTTTGTAATCACTGATGCAACAGATTTTCCATCTCTCAATGCTATGGTTCCTCAAGAGGAGGAAGGAAACATGCCTGCTCAATCGACTGATCTCGCCTTTGGTAACCTGAACCTTGATCCCCTACCGGTGATAGAACTTCAATTCCTCCCATCAGTTCTGGTTGGAAATTAGTTACCGCTGCAACCTCCCCTCCCTCTAGCAGTTGACCCGATTCCTCAAGCTAACCCGGCGGATGACCCGGTCCCTCCTGATCCTCCTCACATGATCTTGCCGAATCCTGTGTTGACATCACCAGGTGAGCTGGCTTTGGGCGTGGGTCCCATTCTTGTGACGTCAGAGGATGTGTTTAATGAAGCCACGCGGATTCAAGTTGGAGAAGTTAATGAGGAATTTAATGGAGGAGAGAGAATTAATACAGCAGTTATATCTGACTCAATTTCTCAAGATAATGAGGAAGCTCTTCATAGGCTTTTTCCAAAACCCCATTGGACTTGGGTCTAGTCTGGGCCCAATCCACACCAGGCCCCATCAACGCCTCCTCTCCTCATCAAGCCCATCCAGATCTTCCTCTATCCATCCTTTTTCTTCCAGCAGTGGATCCTTAGCAGCAGCTCTCATTCTAAACAATTGGCAGAGGAAGTTCAAGAGGAGCCTATTCTCAACGCTGCCATTAACCAAGTGCCGGATGTGGATCTAAATGATCCATCTCAGACTCTACCTCCTTCTCACCTACTGTCCGCGGGTAGCTCAACAGCAGATCACGCCTCCACCTTTGAAGGTACCGATCCGTCAAATCTCTCTATCACGTATTTCTCATCTTGCTGGGTTTGGTCAAGACGAAACTGCTGATTCTCTTACCCCCTTCCTGAATATCTTGAATCAAACTCCTAATCCCGATCACTCAATCACCATGGTCGAAAAATCTGGTTATCAGAGAAGGCCTTGGGCCTCGTCCCCGATTCTCGAAAGCTCAGAAAGGAAAAATGATTGCTATACCTAAACGGGCTCTCCACTTCAGCGAGGTTCGGACCAGAGGATACGCGGATCGCCTCCCTTGCCAGTCTCCTCGGCTTGGTCCGGAGGGTGGGGTTTCTATGGCTTCGGCTAACAAGGGCAAGGAAGGAAAGGAGTTCTTATTTCCCCACTCTGATTCTCGCGGAACCAGCTCATCAGTAGGAAAGAAGAGGTCATCTGACTCTGAGCTAGAAGACTCCCAATCAAAGAGGATGCGATCTCCATCTCCAGACAAGGAAGGAGAGGTACACATTAAATACTACTATCTTGACTCTATTACTGATTTTATGTGTACTGGTCCTACTGAAGTACTTAGCTCTATTAAACAAAAATTATTTCATTACCATTGTGATTTATTAGCTGCTATAAGAGGTCTAGACATTAATGATTCTGAGGGTTTAGAGGAGACTGTCCCTCAACAGTCTCCTGAAGAGCCATGAAAATTCTTGCTTGGAACTGTAGGGGTTTGGGTCTACCCCTACACGTTAAGCACTTGAAAGACCTTAGAAAAGCATATAACCCTGATTTTATTTTTTTAAGCGAAACTAAATTATCTGTAGCAGAAGTAGATATTAAATTAGGTGGTCTTGGTTGGCTAAGTCCTTTGGGATAGAAAACTTAGGATCAAAGGGTGGTCTTTGAATTGCTTCTTGGACAAATCTATCCTGGGAAGTTTTCTTTTCTAACATCAATGTAATAGGAATCTCAATTAAAGAGCCTAAAGGTGACTCCTGGAGATGGTTTGGAGTTTATGGGGCCCCGTCCGTCTCCCCTAGACGGGAATTCTGGGGCCTCCTCTCAAATCTCATCTCCTCCTCGTCCGTCTTCACTGGATTAAACGCAACATCCTTGCTTGGTCAAAGGCAGAGGGGGCCTGGGTTTGAGACATACCCACAGTTTTAATATTGCTCTCCTTGCCACTCAATTCAGGAGCATCATGGCGAATCCTGACAGTTTGGTTCACAAGGCTCTTGTTGGGAAATATGGAGTGGATAATTCCCTTTGGAATTCGAAGATTAAGAAACCTTGCTCTTGGATCTGGAGAAGCCTGTGTAAAGGAAGAAACTTCCTAATGAACAATATGATCTGGAATATTGGCAATGGTAAGACGGTCGGGATTTTTCAAGACAAATGGCTTGGTAATGATCTCATTCCCTTTCCCAATACAAGCCTTCTCAATGAAAATGACAAAGTTGAAAAGCTTATGTCGCAGTTTCCCCGATCCTGGAACCGAGATCTCATAAACCAAGCCTTTCCTGCTCCTATAGCTGATCAAATCCTTGACCTTAAAATCCCGAAATGGGGCGATGACCTCGATAGACTTAAAATGGCTAACTTTCAAGGTTCGACAACGACGTTTTCGGTCAAGAGAGCCTATGATATCTGTGAGGAGGCTCGAATCCCAAATTCTTCTTCATCCCAAGAAATCCTTATCAACTGGAAAAATTTATGGAGTTCGAAACTCCCAGAGAAATTTAAATTATTCTGGTGGAGAGTTTTGAATAATGCCTTGGGCACTAGGGTATCTTTATGCAAAGAAACTTGAGTTCTTCTATAGATTGTCCCAGATGCGGTACTGGTCCCGAGACGGTGGACCATATGCTCTTTCATTGTCTGGATAGTGCAAGAGTTTGATTTGCTTCCCCGCTTACAATTCAGACGGATGATATCTTATCTTGTAAGTTGTGGTTCGACTGGGTGCTATCAAAATCTAAATCTAAGGATAAGACCCATCGAAGTACCCTGTATTGGTGTCCTGCCATTGCTTGGGAAATCTGGAAGGAGAGGAATTCTGTCATTTTCAGAGAATCCCAATTCTCGATCACCAAAGTTCTTAATGAAGCCTCCTTTTTGGCCCAATCTTGAAATCAGGATGACGGAAATTATGCTAGAAGTATGCCCACTTCTAACCATCCTGAAGGCCTCACTCTTACAGACATACGAAATCTGACCCCAATTATTTGTCTTTGTGAATTATGTCTTTGCAGTTCTTGAAGAGAGTCCAGTAATTTTCAAAAAATTTCCTTCTTTTCCCCGGAAAAGATGGAGAGGCTTGAAGAATGATAGCACTATGATCAGACACCAACTCTTACAGACATACGAAATATGGCCCCAATTATTTGTCTTTGTGATGGATCATTCTCCCAGAGTGAGGCCTTCAAGATGGTTAGAAGTGAGCATACTTCTAGCATAATTTCCTTCATCCTGATTTAAAGATGTGGGTGGACCGGCTACTGCGAGTGTTGCAGAAAGCCCTAAGGTCCGAGGAAAAGTACATTCTGTTGTAGTCAAATGTAAGAAATCCCATGTTGGGACCACCCATGTTTAAAGATTCCAACTTTTGACTATTAGGTTTTTAACTTGAAAAATAGACAGCTGACAAGAGGCTTGAGAGTGTCCTACATGACCACAGCGGAAACAAATTTTGAAGATACGCTCATATTTAAACTTGATCCAGGTTCGAGTACCTTCCACTAAGTTCAGATAACATCCGACCACAAGCGGAACTAGAAGGTTAATCTTGACCTTGACACGGAGGTAACCCCAACGATTTCTCCTCTGGCTGTGATGATCAATAACTAAGACTTCCCCTAAAGCCTGTCCCGCAGCAAGCGCCAAAGAAGCAACAGAATAGTTGAACGGAACATCATGGATCTGGATCCATAGAGGGACGAGAGAGATTTCGAGATCACAAGATCTGAAGTTGAAAGGAACTTCAATAAGGGTTAGCAAACCTCCTTCCACGGTCCAAGGGCCATCGTTGAGGATCATGCTTCTATCCCGTGAGTCCGAGAAGAAGCATATGTACTTGTTGGGAAAAATACTCCGAACTTCAAACATGCTTGAAAGATGCCAGTTATGGTGGAGCCTTGCATTCATAGCCGGACCCTCAAACTCACGACGATCAATGAGGAAACCAATGAGACATTTGTCAATGAAATCTTGAGTAGCAAATACTAGATCTGGATGGAGGCCTAAGCCCAAGCCTCTACGGGGAGCAAAAGGATTTTGAAGATCTGGGTCTTGATCCATGGGATCACCCATGCAGAGAAAATTAAAAGGAAAGAAACTTTGAGCAGCTGAGAATAGAAAGAGAAGGAGGAAAGGATGAGGTGCAAAAGGAATAAGGAGAAAAGGCAGCACTATACTATAATAAGGAACATCCAAAATTAGGCGAGAAAGACGGCTCCCATTAAGGGAAGGGAACCCTGACCTCATAATTATTGGTGTCAGACAATCCTTGGAAAAGAGAAATTTTTTCTTTGTTTTTAAGGCCAATTTTGATCTTTTATCCAAAACACCTAACCTATCACTCCAAACTATCAATTCCGCAATAAAGCACCCACTTTAACATTAAAGAAAGAACAAATAGTGGTTGTAGATCATTTAACAGGAAAAGACATTTCAGTTACAAGAAAAGGATGAGATGACAAAAAAAGGATGAAAGGCTTAGTTAACTTCAAGATCTGATTTGAAGACATGAAGGAACTAGAAGATTGGGTACAATAGCTTCTCTTAGAGATAAAAAGCACTGTCCACACAGTGAGAAAGTTCCTAATTGATTGTATATTTTGCATTAGAAGGTGAGTAATTATTTGGCATGTTACTGATAAATAAATAATTATTTGGCTGGTTACTGATAAATAAATAATTATTTGGCTGGTTACTGATAAAAAAAATTATTTGGCTGGTTGCTAATAATGATGGCTATTGCTGCTAGCGACTGGAAGTAAAGCTCATGCGAAACTTTGCTTTCGGTCTGTCGGCAACCGCTAAAGTTTCGGGTCTTATATACAAAATTGTACTGTCATATACTTTATTAGGATAAATCAATGTAATTCTGCATCGTTGCTTTTGGATGTTGGATGAAGAATAGTATGGCTGCTTAGAATAGGTACCTAGTACTCGGGTTGAAAGCAGATATTCTTTACTATTTGGCCTTGAGGCTTAGCCTCGCCCCTCAGCCCTTAATCTAAAATTTGCAAATGTTGGATTTAGGCTGAAAAGTTATCAAGATTCACGGTGTTATTGAAAAGGAATTAATGATGGCTTTCTAGGCAGGATAATTCACTCTGGAGCTCAAAGAAAAATGTGCTCTCCGTCTAGAGTCTTGGCCTTACCCCTTGGGTTTTGTGATCCATATTAATTTGTCTCATATCAATCTAGGGCAAAAAAAGTCATGTCAAGTTATATTCTTGATAAAGTTAGTGAATCTGCAGCTCTATGGAAACTATTTTACCTTCTTTCCCAAGAGTTTTGGCCTTATAATTATGGTTAGTTTCTTGTATTCTGAAGGCTAGTTTAGTTACTTGCACTGTGATGTTTTCAGATTTGTTTGTACTTCAAGTGTATTATTACCAATAATTTTATATGCTCATAATGTTGATTTATTGTGCTGGTAAGGTTAGTGGCAGGTTAATGTAACCATAATCTTTCCCTTAAAGTTATTTTTTCTTGGGCTCTGTTTGGACTTTGAAAGGTTGAAGTATAACCCGTAAACAAGTTGTTAAGGAGGGGAAATATATTTTTTTTCTGAATAACCTTTCAATTTGCTTTTCTGCCCCCGACTTTTCAATGATTGAAGATGAGTATCAATGCTTTATAGTTTCATATTATATATTTATTGTTCCAAGACCTGTTCATTGATTAAGTACTTTATTTTAATGATTTGAAATGCTGAACAAGGCCCATTGATTAAATAGTATATATTTTTGTTAGGAATTTAGACGAACCAAGGGAAACATCAACTCCATGTGGGAACATGCGGAGCTTCTAAGTTCTGTTAGGGATGATATCAATGATTATAAGGTACACATGATTCAAACTCTGAATTAGCTGTATTCTCTGCTTATGATTATTAATGTTATTACTTAATCTTCTTATGGTTACTTCTTGTGCCTTATGGTTTAGACCTACTTTTTTTCAGGCATCCGGGAGTATGTCTCCAAGAATGCAGTTATTACGGGAGAGAGCCGCCATCCATGGAAGTATATCTCATGTGAGAATGCTATTATTTACATGCTATGAAAGAAATTTCTATTATGCTCCTGGTGCTATATATTTTTCTTAATCTATTACTACTATAAGAAGAAAATGAGGAGATATTGATGGTTGAGTAGCAATAGTAATAAATACTAAAAAAACTGAAACCTACAGTAGAAAATTCTACTACAACATTTGTTGCTGCAATTTGTCTTGTTGAATATAAATGATGTGAATAATAATTAAGGACCTAGAAGTTGTCCAATGACTATAAAAATATGAATTTCATCATTTATATCAATGATTATTTTTGGTTCTAGTTTTATGAGCTTCGCTATCAGTTCACTTTTTTCAGGAAAGCCAAGATATTCCTGTGCTGTGTTAAAAAATCAATTTGCAGCGACTTCATTTCTTTCTTAGCGGTTATTGCAAAGATTTGTATTTTTCCAAAAACTATCTTAGATGCTTTATTCATGAAATTTTCTTTCACAATTGCTATTAAGGTAAAATGTATAATACTCCTGTCTCATAGTTAAGGAAATCTTCATATATCCTCATGCACATGTGTTACAAAATACTAACTTATTTCAGGGACACTATTGGTAATTCAATAAACTTATTTGGGACAAAAATACAAGTGAAACAAAACACTAGTTTTGGGATAGAGGAAGTAATTGTTTAGCATTTTGTTAATATATATGTTATCATTTTCTTTTGGCGAGTTTGCGATTTGCTAGTAATATGTGTCATCTGGTGAGATATTCCACATGCTTATAAATTATTGAAGTTGGAATCAATGTTATATTTCTTCGACTACAATCATCAAAATACTATTTTTTTTTCTTTTTCATAAATAGTGTTACAGAAATTAATAAATTGAATGGAGGTCAATCATTGAATAATTGTTTAGTAACACATATAGAGATCAAGTTTAAGATATTATTAACAACGATGTAACCATAAAACATCGGGAATATGAGAACACGATAGTGTGTTTTGATGTAATTTTACTGTATATGTTCTAATTTAGTTGTTTTAGAATTCAATTACTTGTTACTTTTTAGCATATTATATTATATCTTTGTTATGTATTTGTCAATGTGCCCACCCCAAATTGAACATCTGTTCTGGCAATGCTATTGCTTTTATGACATGATGTATCATCTCACATTGTTTGTTGCTTGCTTCAAATTTACTCTGTATTCATATATGTTGTTCTCTGAAATACACATCCATTTTCCCTCAGCCAATCAACACTACGCACGGATCTTCTGAAGTTCCTTTGTTTGCTGTGTGCATCAAGGCTTCTTTGATTGTTATCCACATGAAAATGAAAGTTCCACTTTGTGCAGATTGATGATGTAATTAATCAAGCTCAAACGACAAGAGCTGTTCTAGGCTCTCAAAGGGGTATGTTTGGGGATGTTCAAGGGAAGGTGAAGCTTCTAAGTGACAAGTTCCCCATTATCCGCGGCCTACTTGGTACCACTCAACCAATCTATAGTACCAACTTTGCCTTTCTTGACGTTATTTGTAATCAATATTATTTTCGTTGCAGGTTCGATTAGAAGGAGACGATCAAGAGACACTCTAATTTTGTCTGCAGTCATTGCAGCTTGCACATTGTTCCTCGTAGTCTATTGGCTTTCAAAATAGTTGGAGATGTGATCTATTCATACAAAATCAAGTTACGATGCTCTTGTATGAAATTTTGCGCCTGTAACTGTAAGTGCTTACTTTTTGAAGCTTGTGGTGTCATTACTAAAATATATCTCATGTACAGTGAGTTCATATTAGCAGCTTGTAATCCCAACCCGTACCTATCGTAATAGATAATGTATTACAAACGTGACATGATGGTGCGTGGAAACAAGTTGTAATTATCGTGGTCGAGTAATTTGTTTGCTGTAACACAGGTCAACTTTGCTCAGAGTGGTGTTTGGATTAGAAATTTTGATTTAAGAATGTGAATGAGAAATGGTAATCGGAACGAGATTTCCGTTGATGGTGTTTGAACCTAAACACACGAACATCCATTTGATTTAGAAAAAATTAACCTTTTTAAAGGATTTGATGATGTCGTTTGGGTCTAGGTTGGAGAAGAGAGGAGATGATGGGGCATCATGTGAGTTGCATGTGATTTACTATAATCCTATGTGGATGCTGACTGTATAAACTTAACAAGTAAATTTTGTTCACGTCAGCTACGTTAACGGAATTGTTAGTTTAATTTAACGGTTGAACTCATGTGACTAATTTATACTAAGTTTGTGGATTGTATGATTTTTCAATAGATGGTGGACCTGAAAAGTATTTAAACCTTTTATTTATTGTTAAGTTGTTGCACATGTTTGTAGTATTTTCCAGTTAAGACCAAGTATGTAAGATTACTCCCCAACGCGTTCCATTATTAACCGACATAATAAATTGACATTGCAAACGTTGTGGGGGACATAACTAGACATATGAAATGACAATTTTAATACGTGTTCAATGCTGAACGAATTCTCTTCATCGCAAAATATATTACGTTATGTCTCCCACTTAAGTTTAATACATGTTATACACTTTGAACTAATAAACAAAAAAGTTCATCCACTTACAGTAACCAAAAAAATAAATGTAAAATACCAAAGTCTCCAAACTTTGTTTTGGGCTAATTTGGTTCATGAATTTTTTTAATTAAAAATAATTTATGAATTTTCGTGTTTTGACTTAATTTGATTCTTGAACTTTTTAAAACCAAAAGTGATTCTTAAACTTTCAAATATTGACTAAATTTAGTCCATAAATTTTTATATAAATTCTAAATATTTTGGATCAATATGTGAAGGGTTAGGAACTATTTCGGGTCAAAAAAATTCACGGGCCAAATTGAGCCAAACCACAAAAGTCCATGAACTATTTTTGGTTAAAAATTATTTAGAAGCCAAATTGTGTCAAAACACCATAACTGGGGACTAAATTAGGTCTTTTACATAAGATAAACATTATCATCATTCATTTGACGAGTACATGTACTTTATTGTAATGTTTGTATCCGTGTTGACATAATTACAGGGGTCAAGAACGATGGAAGCAATTTTCTGCCACTTTTCCTTACCACTTGTTACTTCATGCAAATATTGCGTCTAAGACGAATACTGAGAGACATTCTTATTCTTGGAGAACAGTTCTCCAAGAATTGAGCACTATCTTTTAATCCAAACTCAACACGTTTGTATTCAAGTCAGACCAAAGAAGATAGTAAATATTATAACACACATCTAACTAATTACTTGGTTTCTAGAATGTACTCATGTAAAAAAAAAAAAAAAAAAGAACTCATGGGGTTATACCAACAAATTTGGAGTTCGAAACTAACAATGTATTGGTTTTTAGGGCACTGATGCGCTATTTTTGTCTCGAAGTAAATAGAAACAGTTCGTTGTAGATGTCCAACGGTATTTTCAGATTTTGCACTCTCCCTTGAGTTCGAACCGATACAATAAGGTACACAAAGGCTCCAAATTGTATGATCGAGACGCTACAAAATAAAACACGTGTTAAGTGAAGACCAGTGCGTCACACTAGAATTCACCTTCGGCATGAGAGTAAGAACTCCACAGATGAGTATGCTTAGCACTTGTAAAGAGAAAGTGAAAGTAGAGAATAGATAATGAATTTACCTTGCATCCTAGGGGTATTTATAGTGAAGGAGCTCAATTCTGATTGGTGGAGGTGATGTCACTCACTGAATTTGATTGATTGACTACTTATGAGATAAATACAAACTATATTCATTGAATGTAGACACAATGATCATTGAGCTTGACCATTAAATCTGAGCTTTGCCATTAATTTTGGGCTTAATCAATAAGTGGGCTTGATAAATGGGTGTCAAATATGAGCCCAAAATTATGTGTATCATCAGACATTGTTTAGGATAATTACTCTTTACCTTAGGATAGTGTTCTACAAACTAATGATTACTTTATGTAATATGACACTTAGACAAACAATCTTTGAGATTGGAATCTTTAATTTAAAGTGTAAATTCATAGTTGAAATTCACCCAAAATGGTTATATAAATGAGTTAATTTATTCTTTATTTACATGTGATGTTCTTTCATAGTTTTAGATCATTGATTTTACCATTTGGCTTTGTGATGATTTTACCTGTGGTACTACACTATACATGTAAGTGCAAACATTTCGTATGGATCAGACGAAAACTTGTGCCTAAAAAAAAAATTAGGATGTATCTGGCAATCAGGAAAAAACCGCATTTATAGCAGCTGACGCAATTTTCTGTTATTTTGTTATGTCATTCGGATTGAAAAATGCTGGTGCTACATATCAGCGCATGGTCAACAAGGTCTTCGCCGAACAAATCGGGCGGAATCTTGTGGTGTACGTCGACGACATGATCGTCAAGACACCAAAAGAGGGGTCACACCTGGCCGACCTCAAAGAGACCTATGCGACACTTAGGAAATTTAACATGAAACTCAATCCCGCCAAGTGCTCCTCCGGGGTAAGTGATAGTGTGATTTCATATCACACTTTTCATGTCCCTTAGGTCCACTTTTCACCATTATTTGTTTGCATCTATCACTCAATTAGCACACAATAGCACAAATTTACTCAATTCTCGCTTGGATATTTTATTGTCTAACTTCCACTATAACTATT
>JAYMTH010003242.1:0-11210 GCA_036897465.1 Pelargonium australe | reverse complement strand
GGTTCACATGACGGAATTAGACGGTAGATACTAAATTGAGTGCGAAATTAAAGTGTGGGTACTAAATTGGACAAAATAAAGATTTAAATACCAAATTGAGTTTGAAATAAAAGTTTGGATACTAAAAAAAGTGTTTATTCCTTAAAAAAAAAACTTAGAGTAAATTATCTTTTAAAAAAATAAAAATTACGACGAAATGGAGTGAGTAATAATATTTTAGTAATGAAATAATTAATACTTCCATACAGTAATATTAAATTAAGAAACTGTTGTAAACTGAACTTTAATAATATAATTTATGTTATGAAATGAAAATTGATTGCATTTTTTATTTGCTTATTCATTTCGTCAACTTCTGTAACTTCACATATATGTACTCCTCCAGGTTTCAAAGTAAACGCATGACACATATATGCATATTGTTCCACCATTTTCTTTGACCTTCTCTTCTAATTCTAGCTTAAACCGACATTTTACATTTAATTAAATATATTATACCTTTAATTAGAGCTTTTTATTCAATCCCAGATTTAATAGATCCATGGATACCTTTTTTTTCCTCCATGTTATTAACCAACCAAACAGCTTGTACAGAACCCAATAATCTTCATGAAACAAATTTAAACTAGCTAATTACACTAAAATCACACGTAAAAATCTTTCATGAAAATAACTTAAAACCATGCACGCTAATTTTGATCTACCGAGTCGTTCTTGGGCTGTCTCGGCCACCGTAACTCGTCACCCTAGCCCTATACGAACCACCGTCGTTTCTCTTACGAGCCGATACAGTCTCCTACCGGAGCGTGGCGGCCCAATCGAACTTTTTGGCACGGTGCGCCGCCGGAGCCGCCGTCATATAATTATTCTCCGACCTCGACCTCGTCGGCGGCCTGGCCTCTTTCTTGCTCTCCTTGATCTCAATCTTGGTCTCTCCTTCCATTTTTATGTTTATGTTCACCTCCGACACCGTCGACATCATCCCGTTCTTGGCCTTCCGGTGCCGGTAAAGGCGGTGCAACCGGAGAGCCAGATGGTATATTCCGTCCTTAATCTCCGCCTCCAGCTCCCTCTCTATCTCCGCCTCCAGCTCGCCGCGAATCTTCTTCTCCTCCTCCGACATGGCCGTCATCGATGAATCTGCAAGAACCCGGAAAACAAAAATTAGTGTCATGCTACAAATAGAAGACAACAAAAAAATGGGTTTCTAAAATTAGAGAAAGAGCGTGTATTTTCCTTGACCGTCCGTTGATTTTCTGGTTGGTGTGGTCTCACTTGTGAATGTGTTTGTTTATTGGATCGGCCATTTTAAAAAGATTTGAGGATTGGGACAGGTTTGTGATGGGGCCTGTGGTGCGGTTGTGTTTAGAGGAACAATGACCGTTAATTCAGTTAGGTAATTCGAATTTAGGAGGCAAATGAGTGTACGTTGAAATGAATGGAAATTAGGGTTTTTGGTTTTGCTAAATTTAGGCGTGCTTTACGTTGAAGGGAGAGAATGGGGATATTTGGGTTGCACTGCCCTTGAAGCACAATCAATACAATACCCACATGGTTGAGCTTGATCAGCCATTGATGTGTATACATTGGACAATAACATTTGACTAAGCCTGTGTACCTAGCTATCTTCAACTTTAACGATGTGCTTTCTTTTTTCTACACAATGTATACGGGGTTGTTGATATAAGCACACAATTCAATGAACATTCATACGCATGAAAAAGCACACGTCAAGTGAAGACTCTCGTGTGTTGTACAAGAATTCATCTCCGGTGTGAGTGATTTGTGCCCCTCGATCCCTGAGAACAATATTAATAAAATGCTTAGAAATCAGACTAAAAAAATCATAGTTCATGAATGCATTGTAGTTCCATAAGAATAAGTTTAATATAAAACTCTTTAGTTTTCATTCACGTCTAACAAAAAGAGGAAAAATATCTAAAATATTCTCTAAACTATCTTCTTCGTGCTATTTTTGTCCCCAACTATCAAATGTGTCAATGTAGTACATAAGTTATGCAATCGAGCCAGTTTAGTCCAAACATTTATAAAAATCGAGTCATTTAAGGACATTCCGTCAAAACACAGACGAAATCCGTTAAGTCGTGATGAAAACAAAAATAATAAAAATTACACGTCATCACGACTTAACAGATTTCGTCTCTGTTTTTGACGAAATTACCTTAAATGGCTTGACTTGAGTTTTTTAAACGTTTGGACTAAATTGTCTCGATTTCATAAATTATGTACTACATCGGCACGTTGTTAAGAAACTAAAATAACACGAAGTGGATAATTCAGTTATCAGTAACTATTTTGGATTTTTTTTTTCAAAAAGTAAAAATAAAAATGAAGAGTATATTTGAAATTTTGAAGTGCTTGAATAGCCCATCTTGGTTGGGCCTTGAAGATAAACAAAACAGCTAAGCTATGGGAAATATGTAAAGTCCAACGAGGGTCATCGGCCTCGGCCAGGTCAGATCATACTAGTGGGTCCCTCCTCCACCCAAAGCTAATTAAAATTAAATAATACTGTAATAAAAAGGACAGCTACGTTGGAAACAAGTCAGCCACGTCAAAAATGACTCAATATTACAAAAAGAGTTAGAAAGAAGAAAAGTCCAACTTTCCTTTTTTTAATGAAAAAAAGATACGTATATTTTTCACTATTAAAGCCGATACAAACAAAAACAATTAAGCATGACGTCATCGCCCATTAATTCCCTAGGCTAGCATGCTCCATGACATAATCCAAAGTAAATACGTAATTAGAAAAATGTCTTAAAAAATTATGCCTCTGAATTCAATTCATGAACATCTACACACGGCAAAATGAGACGTAAAAATAAATTATACCCGCATGCACAACTTCAAGACGCACTGTAATGCCACCTCAAAACTCACGTTTTCATATTTGCGTAGCAGTACAGTTCTTATATGCGCACCCACAAGACGAGCGTGTCTTATATGTGTCCCTATTTCACATTTGACGCATTTTTCATGTTTTCACTTTCAGTATTATCTTTCTAGATAGTTTGGTGGTGTCTAGTTCACAATAATAAAGTTGATTGTTCTCATGCTTAAGGTGAAACTTAAAATTTTAACGTTTAAACTGAAGTCAAATTACTCTTAATTGGCTCCGAGAATAGTATCCCATTGGCACAAGAGAAGGGGCATCACAACTATTATTTTTTTCTTCCCAAAATTATTAGTATTTTAGAGTTCAATTTAATCTATTTTTTTTAAAAAGTAAAAAATTGACGCTATTGGCACAAGAGAAGGGGGTCATCACAACTATTATTTTTTTAGTACTTAGTGATAGAATATTCTATAATCATACCACATGCAGTGAGACTCGAAACTGAGACCTATAAAAAAATTAAAAGCGTTTAACTACTTAACCCAACTACTTTGATTATAGAATATTCTATTTAAATTACGAAAATGATTCATTTATGTACCTACATGCATGTATATTGCATGTAGGCTGACGTGGACATTAAGAATAAGTTACAGAAAAAAAAGAATAATTTTGTGATTAAAAATATATAACGACAGTGTACATACAACATACATGCACGTACGCGCGTAAAAAAAATCCGCATTAAACAGAAAAAATAAAGAGGTTAATATGGTCATAAAGCCCACCTTAGACACATAGGCACAGACCACCCCGTAGAAGTTGGAAAAGCCCCCCTCGGTTTGTCCACTCAGGTCCGTGTTGAGCCGTACAAAAAACAACTCCGCTGCCGATGCTGCCATTTCAGCCAAATTCCCAGTGTTGCTTCTCCTGATTTATTTATTTTTGTCTTCAATTCGCCTTTCCAACGCACAACAACCTTCTCTTCCATGGACGCTCTCTCGCGCGCGATGACTCCCAACCTCGCTCCTCCGCGCCCGCCCCTCGCTTATGGCCGCTCTGCCTCCGTCGCCGCCGGCGTATTCTCTTTTCCTACTTCGTTCCGATTGAATTCGACGGCGACCGGGCGGAGCAGCTCATGCCGCGTGTTCGCCGCGAATAGTCAACGCTCCGAGAACTTCGATTTCAGCGATCCTGACTGGAAGTCAAAATTCCAGAAGGACTTCGAGGCTCGCTTCAATATTCCTCACATTACTGATGCTTTACCCGGCGTATCTCCGATTCCGTCTACTTTTTGCCTCAGAATGAGGTCAGTGGTCTTTGGTACTGGTAGCTCTGATTTCTATTTGATTTTCTTTTTTTCTTTTTTTACTTCGATAAGGCTCGCTATTGAGATTAGTGTGGTTTTGGTTGTTTCAGGAGCCCGGTGACCGGAGGATTCGAGGAAGCTTATCCGGCCGACGAGAAGTGGCATGGCTATATCAATAACAACGATAGAGTACTTCTCAAGGTATCTAAGGGCTCTTTGAGTTCGTCATCAGCTCTAAACAGCAATTGCATGATGATTTTATCAATTACTTTTAAAAAAAATATAGGAATTGCAATTTGTTTGCTAGTGTTAGTCTCCATTTGGTGTAATTTACTTTTGATTTGCTAATTCAGGTCATTAATTTTTCGTCACCTACATCTGCTGGTGCAGAGTGCATTGATCCTAATTGTACATGGGTGGAACAATGGTAATCTCTTGATGAGATGTTATTTTGGATTTTTCTGTAATTTATATTATGTGTTTGTTTGATGTATGTGGAACTGTAACTCTCTCAGGGTTCATCGAGCTGGCCCTCGCGAGAAAATATACTTCAAACCAGAGGAAGTGAAAGCAGCTATTGTAACTTGTGGAGGGCTCTGCCCTGGCCTTAATGATGTTATCAGACAGGTCATTTTCAAGTCATCATGCTAAGTGGAATTTTTCTGCTTATGATTTTATTGAGTACCAAGCATATAGTTTGTTTTGATCACATCAATATATTAGTATTTGATGCTATTAAATATCTTGCTAGTGGTTGAATTACAAATACATGCATTTTATTTTTGAATTGTTATCTGTACTTAAAATCATGTATCTGCCACAGATTGTTATCACACTTGAAATCTACGGTGTAAAAAAGATTGTGGGGATTCCTTTTGGTTACCGTGGGTTTTCTGACAAAGAATTATCTGAAATGCCAGTAAGTTTCACTATCCAAATTTGCAAACTTTCAACTAAAGATATATATCGATTTGTGGAAGATTTTCTGCTAACATGCATATAAGGTGAAGACTTGTTTCTTTCTTGCATATATTATTTTTGGACTAATTCGTTCATGTTTGATTTCGGTTATTAGTTATCCAGAAAAGTTGTTCAAAATGTTCACCTCTCGGGTGGAAGCTTGTTAGGAGTTTCACGTGGAGGTCCATCTGTTAGTGACATGGTGGATAGTATGGAGGTACCAAGATTTATTTTTTCTGTTGGCTGATAAGTTCATGTTATTTGTTTTAAAAAAAAAATCTTGGAATGCAGCATAGTGCCAGACATGGAGTGTCTGATTGTTTTCAGCATAAATTCCAGGCATGGAGTTCTGATGTATATTTGCTCGTTGTTATCAGGAAAGAGGAATCAACATGCTTTTTGTTTTGGGTGGGAATGGCACACATGCTGGGGCCAATGCTATACATAACGAGGTTATTCTTTGTCAGAGACCTTAAATTTTCATTTTGCACTATATCATTTCTTCTCATCGTTGTATGCATTAGGCACATTGTGTATACATCTTCCTTTCACAAAAAATTTCTGGACTTAATGTTCATAATTAAATTTTGCAAATGTGCAATCAACTTGCATATTTGTTCTAGACTGGTGTGAAGCATATATTGATATGCTGCAATATTTGAACTTTCCTGAGGTGTAATTTCATGTTTATTTTGTTTTTAGTGTCAGAAAAGGCAATTGAAGGTGGCTGTAGTTGGGGTGCCAAAAACCATAGACAATGATATTTTGATGATGGATAAAACATTTGGCTTTGATACTGCTGTTGAAGAAGCGCAACGAGCAATAAATTCTGCATACATTGAGGTACAGTTTGATTTTAATTCTTTAAATTCCTGTCACCATTCGACTTGCCTCCAAGTGATCATGTTCCCTCCAATTAAAATTGTGTGATACCTTTTACTATACCAGATATTATTGTCAACAGCAAACTGATATTCTGTCTTTGTGTTTAGGCACATAGTGCTTATCATGGTGTTGGCATTGTAAAATTGATGGGTCGTAGCAGTGGATTTATTGCGATGCAATCATCGTTGGCTAGTGGACAAATTGACATATGTTTGATCCCAGAGGTACCGTTCAATTTACATGGGCCTCGTGGTGTTTTGCGGCATTTGAAATACCTGATTGAAACTAAAGGATCTGCTGTTGTCTGTGTAGCAGAGGGAGCAGGTCAGGTTAGTTTAGTTCCATTAATGAGTTATATTTGGCTTTCTCATTGAACTGCTATGTACTTAGTAGCTTAGTAGGTGTGTATATGCAATGAATTAATTGAACAATTTATGCTATAATCTACAGATTCTACACTTAGTTTTGATGCATTCTCCCCCTATCATATTGGAAATATACAAAAAAAAAAAAAAACCACCGGTTTGGGCCTTTTTTTTTGGTTCTGCGCTGTATGATGTTCAAAGCTAGAAGCTTTGTAGATTTTAGAATAAAACCTGAGGCCTCAAAGACGGATGGGCAGTACATGGGAAAAGATAAAATGAGACATTTTAGGTGGTGGTAATTCTTTCTTATTGGGAGGTCATAGTGACACAATTAGGACTAACAACAGTAAATATAGAATCTTCCACCGTACAACAATTGTTTTCATGATATGTTTGAGGCTGCAGGCTACTGTTAAGGTATTGAATTGCAAGAGGGAATATCAGTTGTAATTGTTTTTAAGTTTGTTGTGAAGATGAGTTCTACCGTTTGTGATATTTCTCTTAAATTTGTTACTGTTGAAGTTTCTTTTCTTTCTTAATTACTAGTAAAGGAGCCTATATTTTAGATTTTGTAGGTGGAAGTTTAATAGGTCCAGCGTGAAATGTAACGGGAACTAAGATGCTGTATTTTGTTTATTTCTGATGCAGGATTTTCTTGTAAAAACCAATGCCACTGATGCATCTGGGAACATTGTCCTGGGAGATATTGGTGTGCATCTTCAACAAGAGGTTTGTCTTTTGCATTTTTATACACAGGCGTCTATGTACTTGAGAATGATTGCTGCTATTTAGCACATTGTATGTGTTACAGTGCTCTGTTTACGAATGGGTGCACATATCCTATTTTGCGCAACTCCCAACCCATTAGGATGGGGTCCATATCCATTTGGCTTGATAAGAATTTCTTTTATTATTGTATATCAGCCGTTCTGAAGGAAGAAAGCATATGTTTTATGAATGTTTATTTTGGGCACACTCATTTATGTGTCTAGATTTCGTTGTTCTAATTTATCTTCAGTCGTCATCTTATAATATTGATATCTATCTTCTTCTGTTAGACAAAGAAAATTTTCAGGGAGATTGGGGTTCCAGTTGATGTGAAGTATATAGATCCTACATACATGATCCGTGCATGCCGTGCAAATGCATCAGATGGGATTTTATGCACTGTACTTGGACAGAATGCTGTAAGTTTCTCTCTCTCTCTCTCTCTCTCTCTCTCTCTCTCACACACACACACACACACACACCTTTAATGTGGTCACACAGCCCTTGGTTCACTAAGAATTTTTGGCTGATGCCATTTTTTATGTTGGAAGTTGATAGTTTGGGCCAAAACAAGTCCTGCTTAACCGACCCAAGCCTCCAGCCCACCATTATTCTTGTTTTGCAATTTAAAGAAGTTTAATGTGCCACCAGTTTGGAAAAAAAAGTGTCATGATCATTATTTTTTATATATAAATACATTTAATTTAAGTATTTTGATTATTATAGAACAATGGATTAGCTCAATTACTTTGTACTATCTTAGTATGCAGGTGTTCTTTTGTGTGCATTCATTTGTCTTGGAATATAACTGGATGTTAAATTCTATTGTGGGCAGCAAACAAATGGGCTAAATGTTTAATTTGCTTGTTTTGACAGGTTCATGGTGCATTTGCTGGGTATAGTGGAATCACTGTAGGCATATGCAACACTCACTATGTCTACTTTCCCATTCCTGAAGTTATCTCCTACCCCAGGGCTGTGGACCCAAACAGCCGCATGTGGCATCGTTGTTTAACTTCAACGGGTCAGCCCGACTTCATCTAATTATTGATACTAGTTTACACTGCCTATGGTATGGAGGAAGTAAAGCATTACAAGAGATAAGTTAATGACTAATTGGAGACATCAAAGTTTCTGGTCAGTCAGCCCTGCACACACAATAGTAGAAGAAATAACAGAGAATTATTTTTGTTCTCCTCGTGAAGTTGGCAATTGTATAGCATTACTGGCACCAGATTTAATGAGGTGCCTAAACAATAAAGTAGTCAAGGAACCATCCTTAATTTGTTCTTGTTATACACTTTGCTAGATTAAAGGACAACGTAAGTTGGACTAGTACCGCCCTTTGAATATGAGAATTTGCAAGAAAATAACTTCCCCATATACACATCTCTTAACCTTTGAAAGGCTTGCAGGGTTTGAAGCACATGGTACATTCTAACATTCATCACGTGTTCCCGAATTCAACCAGTGAGGATAATTGTAACTTACGTCTACGTAAATCTTTTCTTATACGAGGTATTTACTGCATTATTTTCATATTTGATCTTGGCGCTGATGTATACTGGCCTCGGTTTTTACAGTACTTGGACGAATTCTGTTGGACAAAGCCACAAAGGTAAGCAAACTTATAATGCAAGCATTTTGCCTAGGACAAGCAAAAGCAAGTCAAGTCAGTGAGCATCACATAGTGCTGTCATTTACATTTACTGCATCTGAAATGGGATAAATACATGCAATGCACATGACAACATGAGTTGCTTTTGAAACTAGGTCGGCTGTATTCTACTTATTACTACTACTTGTTAGTATTTACTTTGACCGGTCAAGCTTGCGAACTAGAAAGGTCCTCTGGCAGTGTGAAGGTGTTTTTATTAATTTCCCCAACTGGAAAGACATTAAGTAGATAGAACCCCCCATATGGGATCATGAATTAGCAATGAGTCCAACAATGTAGTTTTAAAATTCTTACTTACCTTACCATACCATACCTATATGGATGTTATGAAAAATGAAGTGAAACTAATAAAGTATCATTTCTCTGTGTCTTGGGGCAGCAGAGAATATGATTGGTCAAGACTCTACCATATGGCTCCTGACAAACCTGTAAGGAAAATTTTCTTCTTTTCTTGCATTGGCATTTCTGTTGAATTACATGCAAGCAATTCAAATTTCTCATTGAGGTGAAGAAAACTTAGAAATACTATAAGGAGTTGTGGGTGTGGGTGTGTTCTGGTCCCCCATGGAAAGCTAAGGACAAAAGCAAGAAATGGGGGGTGGTGAGTTGTGAATCTGATACCTGTAATTGGTGACCAATAATACAGTACCTTTTAGGCTTTTACCCATCTCTATTCTCTTGCATTTCTTTCAGCTCAGTTCACCACCACCCACACTTTGAAAAAGTTACCTATTCTTGGGTCTAGTGCCTTATTTTTGTGCACATTACCAACTTGAAAACTACCACTCTCTGTGTCTCTTCTCCACCATTATCATTTGTTTAATCTTTGTGAAACTTGAAAGAAGAAGAGTGAATTTAGAGCACTCTTATGTTACTGGCTTCTGGGCTAGGTTTTGCAGTGACTGTAACTAATTAGGTCTCTGCTATAAGTAGTACACACATACAGAGACACTCAGATATGGCTTCTGGTATCATTTGTTATTAGAATTGAAGTATCCAATGTTGAAAGTGATCATACCATAGACTTGTTTAGAGCATATACTGTAATGCAGTGCACATAGTTGTTTTGTTGGTATTGGGATGGTTTGTTAATTAGTAAAGTTGTAATTAATGGCTTAATGACTAATTTAGTATAGATATTAACAAGTAGAGTAGTCAGTTGACCATGCTTAGCTGTTCTTGAATCAGTCAAGATAGCTTAGTTTATTACTTCCTCTGCCTCATTCATAACTGTACCCAACAGGGGCTGTGGTAATTGGTAAATCTTATCTTCTTCACTTTTTTCTCTGTCATTTGTCTTTTTACCTTTTTCTTTTCACCAAGTTTGTGACTGTCACTAAACTCATTCAACAATTGATTAATGTATTGCTCCTCTAAACCAAAATGAGTATATTATGTTATGTAAACAGTGTCTTATTCTATCAAAATATATATATATTTCAAAATGATTTTTTGTTTTTTAAGAATCAGATGTCCATGAATGATCAATATTTTTATAATACTATATGTATCCAATAGGACCAATGCTTACTCATTTTTTTTTCTTAATTCTTTTTAAACACATTATTTTGAGATAAGGTGAGATATATATAAGAAAATGGAAAAATGTAATTATGTACTAAAATGATATGTTAGGTTATGTTGTTAGATCTTTTATTTGGAGCACAAAAGAAATTCAGTGCTAAGTGTATGAATAATTTTAAAGACTTGATCCAAGTTAGTAGGATAATATTAAGTCGTTAGTTTTAATCTCTAATCTCACATGTAATTGATCAATTCTCTTAAACCAAGAATAATCGATGCACCTAATACAACATACTACTTGTAGACATGAAATATTCATAGCAAGTACAATTTATTTTTCAAATGTGTCTAATGGTTCCATAACCATGTCAAAGATATTTGATTTCTCAACTATTTTTTAAATTATTAATGTTTTGCATATTTGACATCACACAATATCCCACAATCTCTTCTGAAGATTTAGTTATTAACATGTTTTGTACTTTTCTTTGATGACTCGTCAACTTTCTCATTTGTAGCAAAGATTATTGACTAGTTAGTTAATATTGATGTTTTCTTCTTCTGTCTTATTGTACTCTTATTATAACAAACTCGTGTTATTCTAACTAACTATTCTTTAAGATATTGTTAGTAATTTACCATTTTTTGAGACATTAGAAAAACGATAGTTGACAATTTTTTATTTAAAAAGTAGCTTTTTTTTATTAGTTGGCTACCCATCAGGAGTATCACTCTCTTTAAGTCCAAATAAACTCATGTCATATTGTCAGTAAAGAGACTTCCACTCGAGATCTCAAAGAAAATCTGAAGGGTTTAAACGGTTTGACCTAACCTGCCTTCATAAAGTAGCTAATTATTTTA
>JAYMTH010003241.1:0-11210 GCA_036897465.1 Pelargonium australe | reverse complement strand
TAAAACTATCTAAAATAAGCTAAAAACGCAAAAACTAAACTAACACACTCGAATGGGCCACAAAATGAATATTTAGTTCAATTAACCACAATTAGACCCAAACAAGAGATAAAAGTGCACGAATCATGCTAGTTTTATTATGATTTAGGGTCGGATAACTAGTACAAAATACGAGTTATCATTAAACATCATGATGATTTGCAGGAATCCATCTGATTGTAAAGATACCCCGCTTCTCTAGTATACTTCAATATAAGCACGTTCTTCAATTTTCATTACAATCAAAATGAGGCAAATTTTTCCTGCATTCATAAAATTTTAAGAGATCGAATTAGAACTAAAAAACACTAAATAATAGAAAATGTACATGGAACAAAACCGTATATATACACAAAAACTAAATAATAGGAGATATACATGGAATGAACCGTATCTATTAGATACACATAACTTCTAACACTGAAGAAATATGCACTAATGCTTATAGTAAACCATCAAGAACCAATGTATATCATTCTTACCTTAACAAACTTGAAGTCTACATTCTCATCAACCAAACCAAACGAAGCCATTATTATGTATACATTTCAAGAGAGACCCCAAAAATCTACCTGGCAGATCCAGATGTTCCTGCCAAAAAAAATAAGAATTAGATATTTGAAACATTCTCAAACAATGAAACAAAATGAAGATAAACATTTAAAAATTGAGAGAATGACATCCTAAACATTTGAATTAAAAGAATAGAGCATATAGCATTCACACTCAAACTGAATTACAAAACTACACCATATAGCAATAAATTAAGTAACTCTAAAGCATATCACATATTTTTTTATTTGAGTAGATATTAAATTACGTAAAGGTGAGAATGGAGCATTACTTTTCAGCTTCTACTTCAACGTAGAATAGCCCAAGATATATATACATGCATGCAAGCATGGTAACCTCCACCATAAAAAACACCATACCCAATGCTTTTCTTCTTTCAACTAGGCATGTTAACAGATGTTCTTCCAAATCTAGCCTTATAATCTATAGCTTAGTTCATGCCAAAAACAAAATGATCCTAAAAACAACAAGAGAGTTTTAAGTTTCCAAACAATGGTTCCTCACTTTTTTGCCAAGGAACTGACCCATTTGAGCCTCCCATCGACCACACTTGCGCATTGTCACTCTTCGATATTTCGAGCTTCCTCTGGAGAAACCTTTGCTCTGCTGCCGGAGGATGTGCACAAACTCTTCCTAGGACAGATTCTTCATCTACCCAACAATCAAAAATAGAATGAGAATACAATTACATCAATGATCATCGATCAATATTCACACCTAATGAAACAAAATGAATTCAATTATCCATATCCAACTTATGTAGGCTCTTCCTCATAATCATGCTCTGAATTCAAGAAAGTATCTAATTAGCTGACTGAGAACAACAATATATTACAAAGCCTAGGTATGGGCTCAGGTTTCACTCAATTTTTTACCTAGCAGCAGCATGAGCAACATCAAATCCACATGGATAATAAACCCAACATCAAATTTTGATCAACAAAATTAAGAAACTATGGCAAATGGTAAAATATATTAGAATTTAATCTCAATTAATAGACCATTTTCATACCCAAATACACTTGCTTCTCACAATCCCTGCAAAGAAAAAATTGGAAAGAAAAAATTAATTAACTAAACCTATAGAATTACATAAACCTACCCAGAAAAGAAAAGGATCCAATTGAATGAAAAATACACAAAATTCAAATGAGCAAAAACTACAAAAAAATTTGTCAAAATGACTCACCAAATATGTGATTCCCATCTTGCAAACCTCCTGTAAAACGTGACCCATATGTCCATATGTACTGAGAGCTCCTTGAACTGGGGCCCCTACTAATCTTCTCACCGGCAGTTACGGTTGGTGCGTCATCCGTACCTCACCACCACCTCCTCCACCGCGAACCACTAGATTATTGCCATTACCAAACGACATATTGATCCACTTCATTCTTGAAGAAGATTCCGCCGTAGACTGATCTCGGCCGTATACGAGAATGAGAAGAGGCACTTATGATACAACATAGTAGAATGAGACTATGAGATGGTTATTGTTTTTTAACCTAATTTTTTTTTACGTAAATTTAATATTTCCGTCAATACCAATCCGTCAAAACTATTCCGTCCAATTTAGGTAATTTTGAAACACACTTTTTGACGAAAGTTTAGAATTTTCGTCAACATTTTTGACGAAATTATCCCGTCAAAAAATTCTGTCAAAATCTATTTTTTTGACGGATAAAAGATTTTCGTTAAAAATTTTGTCAAAACAAATTGACAGAAAATAACTCCGTCAATATTTTGCATTTTTCTTGTAGAAAGTGTCCTAACCTATGCCAGATGTCTTCACTCAAAGTTTTGGTGTATAGCATACTTCAGCGACCACAGTAAGTGTGATTCAGTTGATAACAACTTGAGTGAAACATTCAATGCAGTCATACTAGATAGTAGAAGCAAAGGTGTCATAAGTATGTTGAAAGACATACGCAAATATATGATGAAAAGACTGATTGAGAAGCGTGATTTCATTTGCTCATGGGTTTATGAGTACTCCCCTAGGATTAGGACAGTGTTGGAGTTTAATATTGATGCAAGTGAAGAGTGGGATACACAGTATAATGAGGAATATGGATACGAGGTAAGACATGATGGAACTCAATTTGTGATTTTCATAGGCAAAGTAACTTGCTCATGTCGTAGGTGGCAATTGAAATGCTACCATGTGTTCATGCTTGTGCATTTATCGAGCATGAGATGAAGTTGTACGACCAATACATATCAAACTGTTTCAAGAAGCAAATGTATATATAACAGGACATATTGTACGATGATGTAGTCAATAAATGGCATTGCAGATTTGCCACAATCAAATTTGATGGGGATTCAAGCACCAGTTGAGAGAATGATGCCTGGAAAACCTAAATTACACAAAAGAAGGAAAGAGCCTCTAGAGAGGCACATTGTTAATAACCCAAATTTCCACAAGCTGTCAAGAGCAGGAAGAATCTTCAGGTGTAGCATATGTAAGTAAACAACACATAACAAGAGAAAATGTTCTGATGCGGTAAGTTCTTATGTCAGCCAAACATTTATTGTTCTTCTATGTTTTTATTTTATTTTATAGTTTTTATGTTACTAACCTAATTTGTTCATATGTTGCAGCCAGAAAAATAAGGTGAAACAACTGAGGAGCAAATGGGAGGCAGCAATGCAAATGATCCTGTTCTCGAGCCGGAAGAGGTTTTAAACCTAGGTCCATCTCATCCACCAATTAATGAAACACAAAAAGTGCCCCAACCTAAATACAACAGAGATTGAGGGTCCAAGGAGCAACACAACTACAGTAGGCAGATGAAGAGCTTGGAGGGCCCCAAAAAGGCCACAATCAACTGAATTTGGGGTATTTGTAGACACAAATACTGGAGCTGTCATTCTCAATATAACAAACTACTTCAATATTTGTTTTGGGTTCTTATCTTCTTAATACAATTGTTTAATTGTTTGTGTTGTGTGTTCTTTATGGTTGACAATCGGGCATGGTTTCATAGATGATGGTCCAACCTCCCACCACAACTACAAGCACTACAAGAAAAATACACAGTTACGACGGAATTTACGACGGAATTCCGTCGTAAATTCCGTAATTTACGACGGAAATCTGCGACGGAAATCTGCGACGGAAATTTACGACGGAATTCCGTCGTAAATTACGGAATTTACGACGGAATTACGGATGCAGATGCAACCATCAGTCCACAGAACTGCATTTATCCATCCTCCATCTGCAGCCAACTCCATTTTTTCTTGCTACATCCTTTGTTCATATTACAATTCACAACGATCCCACATCTCTAAATTGTTTTCCTAATTACTTTTTCATATTAATTTACATTATTGTTGGTAGTTCCTTATAACTCTACAAGATAACTTTACACAGCCCAAAATATTGAAGACATCTATGTAATACAGATTGTAGCTCTTTAATAATGTCTCTTTGCTAACCTTCTCATATATATATATATATATTCCCTTCAATCATCAATGGATTCTTGCTGGTTTTATTAAATTCTAAGAACATATGTAATTCTAGAAAGATTTTAATTAATAAGTCATTAACTTAGATGAACAAAAATGATACTACAATGATGCACTAATTACAAATAATCATCCAAATTATCAAAACGTAACGTGTGGTCGGTGTTAGTAAAATGAAATTATTTTATATGGACTTGAATAAAACACACACTCATCATTTGTTCATTTACTGAAACAAATTTTCATTGATGTGTTTGTGAAGCACGAAGATGCAGAAGTATAGATAATTGTGTTGACTGTTCATGGGAATAAAAATGGAGGAGAGAAAAAAGAAAATAAAATTTGTCATTTTTAGGGTTTTATTTTATTCATGTAAAAATACGTAGTTTTGATATCGTAATCAACCACTTACTCAAAACTACGTAGTTTTGAGAGTCTGACTCACCTAATCTTAGGTGAGTCGACTCACCTCTATTTTACCCTTTTTTTTTAACACAATTTATACATAATCTCTTCTATTATTTACTTTTTTTCAAAACTTGATTTGATACTAAACAATTAGTTTCATAAGCACAGGGGTAGGAGTCTGTTATCTTTGGTCTGATTGTCAGTGACATTCAAGCTTTCGCAATTCAATTATTTAGTTTAGTTTTTGGTTTTGTTGAGTGATATTCAAACCATGCAGCCCATGCTCTCTCGGAAATCTTCAGTTTCAAGCACACTTTCTCCTGTTATGCTCTTTCTTCAGTTTCATAGGACGACCAATACACGAGACTTGGAGTGTTAGTACATATTCTCTTGCATAAAAAGAGGATTCAAACACCTCATTAAAATTTACTACAACTACTCATGGACAAACACAATGTACAAACCTAGCTAAATCATGTCAAAGAGTAATACTATAAGAAAAACAAGTAGTGACATAGATGCCTGGAATTCATAAAAAAGAAATTCGAAGAGTATACATTCATAAACGTGGATTGTTTGTAATGACCTATTGAGAACCTCAATTTTAACGTCACTTGAATTTGAAAGAATAGTTATTTCGCTGGAAGGACCGATTGCTTCTACCATACCCAAATTACCGATATCCAAATTGTCTAACATTCTTTTCTCTTTGACGCCTTTCATTTTGATCTCAGTCCGGAGCACTAAATTCGAATTTCTTGTCAATCACAAGACCATGAAAGACAAAACACACTTGAAATTTCCCCTTAAAACTCCAATGTAGTATATCCGTTAAACTTGAGTCTTTGTTTAGTTCCCTTAATGAAATATTTTAATGACATTGGTGGTTGGTGCTTAAAATAAAGAAAAATGTCCATCAGAAGTCCCTGAAGTATCAAAAGTGTTCCGTTTGGGTCTTTAATGTTTATTTTGTTTCGCTCGGGTCCAAATTCATGTTTTTTTGTTCTCACGAAGAACATTCTGTCAAATGACTAAGGGAATCCGTCTAAAGTAACCGACGCCGTTAAGTATAATTACAAAAAATAATTAAAAACATGATTTGACTGTTTTGCCCTCTATATTTTACAAAAAAAAAAAATTAATTTTACCATTTTTTTCCTCATGCCTTCTCTCTCACCTCTCTCTCTCACCTCTCTCTCTCCTCCTTCTATCTCTTTTCCCTATGTATACTAGGTAGCACAAAAATTGATAGTACATGGACCATTTTGGTTCTTAATCCTCCAAAGAAAGATAATAACAAAAATATTTGCATTAGAATTTGTAGCATAGCATGTCCTAATATCGTTTTTACAAAAGCTGACAATTCATGATAACGTATTGAGTTAGAAGTTAAATATATGTTGTATGATTTAACACTAATACAAAATAATTATTAATCGTGTTTATATGTTGTACGATAATTTAATAATTGTGTTGTCATGTCGTGTTTGTTTCAGTTTTACGTACTTGAAACGAGAATGAGGTAGTTGTTTTCCTTTATTTGGTTTCAAATTTTTACGTTATAAACAATAGATTGAAACTAAAAATATAAATTTGTAGGTGATAAAAGAATATGCAATAAAAACAAATTAGATAGACGAGACGAGTAGAAATTAGCAAGTTATTAACTAATGTTACGACATAATTATTAAACATAATTAATTATCCTGTTTCTTTTAAATTTTTGTCTTCAAATGGCACAAGAGTGAAAAAAGAAACGAATTCTAGTTGTCTCTCTCTGCTAGGGTTTGAGGTAAAGTTGCAGCCGCCTCTGGCGGCTTTGTCGCCGGAGCTCCGCATTTTGCTCATCATCACTACTCTTTACGTCGTCTTTGTCCCACCGGAGTTTCGCTTTCTACTCACCGCCTGATCTCACCGTCAGTATCGACAGGAGACGCTGGAGTCCAAGCAACGTGTCGTCTTCACCAGATTTGGGTCGTACCGGCATCCACCGTCGCTACTATTTTCATTGCCAAAAATTGCAGATTTGCCGCTTATCGTTTTTTGGTAGTTTCTTAGTTTTTTAGTTGTTTCTTTAGTAGTCTGTTTTCATTTGTTGGAAGTTTGTTTTTAAGTATTTTTTTTAGTTGTTTTAGTATGTTTTCCCTCGTTAGAAGTATGTCTTTCCTTGTTGGAAATAGTTGTTATGATGATTCACGGTCTGATACGGATAATGAAGTCTGGAATAGACTTGTCGAGTCTCGCATTAGGACCCGAGATGTCAGGATTGATTTGTTATCTTGGAAGATTTATATTTTCTGTTTGGTTATGTCGTTTTCTTTGTTGGTCATCACGAAAAAGTGATTTTCTCAAGTTTTTGAGTTCAGCGATGTAGTAACTTGTTTGATCAAGTTTTTACGTCTGTGTCTGGCCCAATAGTGGCTTTTAGATTTTCTGGGTGTAACAATACATTTGAGCAATAATATAGTACTCCCTCCATCCCAAAATGATTGTCCTGTTTGTCAAAATTTTTTGTTCCAAAATGAGTGTCTTGTTTTTATTTTTAGGTTATTATATTATTGTTTTTACCATATTATTCTTATCACTTATGCACATGGGCAGATTTGCACATGGGGTGTAAGTGCAAAAGTGAGGGCTATATTGGAAACACACTAAATCATCTTGTAATTCTTAATTTTTACAAAAAAAATGGAAACAAGACACTCATTTTGGAACGGAAGGAGTAAATGTTTACTTGTAAGAAAAAAAAAATTAGGGTTTGGCCGGTGACTATATATACACAATAATCGATCTCTGCGCCATTTTTGCTCTCGCTGTTGCTATCAATCTCTAGTGCACCACAAAGCAAGCTTCTCTGCTGTCAATTTCTGTTTCCAGATACGCAACAATGGCGGCGATGATCTCAGCTTCAGCTTCTCGTTCGAGGTTCGTTCCTGTTATTGCTTCTTTTTACCTCCATTTTCCAAGCAATAGTATTTTATCAGCAACATCTAGGGCTTGTTCTGGTTTTCAATTTCTCGGCCTTAAAGACGTGTCTTTGAGTTCTGCTTTGGGTCTGAGAAAACAGTTTAGCAATCAGTCCAGCGACAGTGACAGTGACAGTGACAGTGACAGGGAGGTTGAGGACGCTGTTGCATTGTTTCGTAGCAAGCTCCAAGCTACTCCGAGGCCTGGTGTTGAAGAATTTAACAAGATCCTAAGAGGAATTGTGAGTAAAAAGCAATACTCTCATGTGGTTTCTTTGTATGAGCTCATTCGTGGATCTGAAATCCCTTTCGATACCTATACTATGAACGTAGTGATAAATTGTTTTTGCAAGATGGGGAATTTAGATGCTGCTATGGAGATCTTTAGAAACATGGAAGACGGTAGTTGCAAGCCGAATGAATTCACATACAATACATTGATTAATGGGTTTTGCAAATCGGGTAAGGTTGTTGATGCCTTTGGGTTGTTGAGTGAAATGGAAGAAAGAAGTGTCGAACCTAATGTAGTTACTTATAATACATTAATAAATGGGCATTGCAGAGTGGGTGAGGTTGATGATGCCTTTGGGTTGCTGAGAAAGATGGAAGAAGGAAGTGTCCAACCTAATGTAGTCACTTACAATACACTGGTAAATGGGCTCTGTAAAGCAGGTAACACTGATGGTGCTCTTGAATTGATGAGGAAGATGGAAGAAGGAAGTGTCGAACCTAATGTAGTTACTTACAATATATTAATAAATGGGCTTTGCAAAGTGCGTAAGGTTGACGATGCCTTTGGTTTGCTAAGAAAGATGGAAGAAGGGAGTTGCATTCCCGATGTAGTTACCTATAATACAATCTTGCACGGGCTTTGTGAAACAGGTAAGGTTGATGATGCTCTTGAGTTGATGAGGAAGATGGAAGAAGGACGTGTGAAGCCTAACAGAGTTACTTATCGTACATTGATAGATAGACTTTGGAAAATGGGGAAAACTGATAATGTTTTGGAGTTGCAAAAGAAAATGGAATCGGTAAGTTGCAAGCTGGATGCAGTAACAGATTGTCCCCGTAAAAATCATTAAAAGGCGGCTGCTTCAGAGTTGTAAGTCTTTCTTATCGAAACTAGAATTTATTGTTCCTCAGAATGTCTTGAGTGTAGCTTCAATTCTTGATCATGCAAGTTGTTTAATAAATTATCACGTTGCTGAATTGACCATGCAGCATGATCAGAAATGGGTCTCATGTTTCACTCTGAATTACAGTTTTCTTATTGTTTTTATCGTCTTGTTTTTATTTTCAAGCTTTCTAATTGTATTTGAGTACCTTTTGCTGTTCTCTATTCTTTATCAGCACCAGTTCCTTGGCAATTGACATATTGTTGGAGTTTTTTTTTTCTTTTATTTTCCTGATAGTAGCTGTAATTTGAGTTTAGTAACATTAGAGTCAGTTGATAGTTAACTTTAATGGCATATTATCTATGTTGCATTTATAAAGAAATGATTTCAATAAATAGCTTGTTGAGTAGCCTCGTTTTTTCCAAAGATTCATGCATTTTTGGAGATGTTGGACCTTGCAAAGTGGGTAAAAATTGATACCACTCTTGAGTTGTTAAGAAAAATGGAAGCCTAACTAAATTACTTATACCACATTTGCAATGGACTTTACAGAATTGGGAGAGTCGATGCTGTTTCGGAGTTGCAAAAGAGAATGAAAGTGGTAAGGTGCAAACCTGATGCAGCAATAGACCGTGTTCGTGAAAATGAATAAAGCCGGCTGATTCACATTTTGAAACGACGCTACAGCGATAACTAACCACGGTAACTTCCCAATGTTTGAACTCCGTCTTAGCCACTCCCAATTATATGTATATGTTATTGACAGGCTTTACTATGAACTTTGTGAGGGAATTAAAGAGAAGGACAACAATCAATTGGGAATGCTTAGTTTGTGTTATGATTTGGGGATGATGGGACACTTGCAATTTCAGATGCTTATATCTGAAGAGATGTTGGTTTTTAAATTTTTTATTTACCTATTATTCTAATTTCTTGTTTCAGTATATGGATGTCAATAGTGTATGTATATAAAAAAAAAAAAAACAAGTATTTGACTGTGACTTTTGGGAGTCGCATTTGAAATGCAAAGAAATAGAGACACCATAAGAAGGAAGTGAATGGACATGTCGTCGAGCATTGCAAATAGATTCGAAGAGAATCGCTGTTGAGAAGCTCTATACAAAGATCTAATCGTGAATTGACTGTCTAAAATGCTACAAGATATTCGTTTTATTGTTTTCGATTAAGATTTGCTTGCAAAATTCTTTTTTGATGAGTAGATCTATTACTTGCGCTATGAATGAAAATAACATGATTTAATTCTCGTTCTTTATTTCAAGTTTTTTTATGCAATTGTACTTATGTTATAGAGCAGATTTGTGACTTTAAAGTCACAAGTTTAAGTAACAAATTGATAAAGCATAATCTGAATCCAAATCGAAAGAGGTTAAGATCTACTGTAACCAACTTATTAAAGTTTGATAAAATCAAATAAAACTTAAATTCTTAGTATAGAATAGGTTAAGTCTATTAGTAGCTGTTGAATTTGTTTTACTAACGAGAATAACTTATTAATAACTTGTTATAACTTTTTTTTAAACGAAAAACCAAAATTTGTTAATTAATACTCAAATGTTGAGATACATCCAGAGGACCTGACACAACTCTAACCAGACTAGACATATAATAAGAAACCCGAACATACCTACGAGATACTAAATTCGTTGATCTAAACCCAATGAGAACAACAATTTCTCGTGATTTAAAGCTAGCAACAACCCAAAAACAACCAAACCCGAACTAGCAAACGAAAATATGGCACACCGAATCTTATCTCGAAATCCGACATGGCTGATGCAGAAACATCTATATCACCATCACTCGCATCATCCCTAATAAAGCAAAAATTAAACCAAACCAAACCAAACTAATAAAGCATAGTCAAACTAACAAAACATAAACTAAACAAACCCAAACTAGCATACCAATAGCTATATGACACCCCAGATCCTAACGCGAGACTCGACATGACTTGTTTGGAAACTCCCTCCATCATCACTAGAAGCACCAAAAAAGACCTACAAGATCGATCAGCCCATATCCTTCTAGCGGCCACACACATTCGACGCCATAACCGAGCTTCGTCTCTCCGAAAACAAGCATCAACGCCGCTGCCCTTCTCCGCCGCCCTCACACCGATGCCCTTTGTCGCCGCCCTAATAAGCTAGACCGGAAGATCAACTAAACTTTCCTAATTTGAAAAAAAAAACTATATTTTCTAATTGAACTTTCTTAATTCTATTAAATTTAGAATAGAATCTTCACACTATAACGCAAACCAAAAACCCCCTATTGCTATCAATTTATGCTTCTAGATACACAACACTAATTAAAACATCATAAATAATCAAATTAAAGGCATTATATTCCCTCCCCATCAACTTGAATTTGAAATTCTACCCTCCAACTTAAAGAACATGAACAACTGACAACGATTACATTTCAAATTTAAGTCGGCCATGTTATGCCAACCGTCTCTTATCACCATAGTGTATATCTGACAGAAAACTAATGTAGTTATTGTGAGATTAGGTTTTGGTCAGTGACTATATATACACAATAATCGATCTCTGCGCCATTTTTGCTCTCGCTGTTGCTATCAATCTCCACAAGCAAGCTTCTCTGCTGTCAA
>JAYMTH010003240.1:0-11211 GCA_036897465.1 Pelargonium australe | reverse complement strand
GAGTTTGAAGCTTGAAAGGTCTGTTGGCTCAAAAATTATCCAAACAATAATTTACCTCTATATCCTATGTGGCTCATCCTACAGGAGGTTAAAAGGAGGCAATTGGAGTTCCCGAACAAGGCCTAGGTTTATGCTTTAAGAACACCTATTCAGCACTAGATGAAATATCTTCTTCTTTGAAACCATACCTAAAAATAAAAATACTTATACTAACGGAAAAAAACTTAAGCAAATCAATAGATTGCAATAGTAGTTATTCAGATATTTGAAAAGGTTCCAGATGAGTTGGTTAGCTGCTCCTTGGCTTCTGTTTGGAAAGTTTAACCTTTTTTTAGGAGCCTATGCTAAACAATCAGAAAAGATCTGGAAGGTGGGTAGAGGACGCCTCCTCTGTGCTTCACTTGAAGCTATCATTTCGCCCCTCACACTAATAAATAACTCAAAGGGGTATGAGATAGCAGAAGTCGGCTCTTAAATCAGCAGCTAAATCGACTCTTTGGTGCCACTATATTGGGCTCACTGCTCTGTTATCAATAATCACAAAGTTATCCAACTTGGATTATCATCTTAGTAAAGCAATTTCAAATATAACTTCTGAGAGCTCTTTGGTTGGTTGATACATTTGGCTTTCGTCTAGAGTCAAAGCTGTTTTTCCTAAACCAAATCTCAGCGAATTTCATCATATTAGGGTTTTACCAAACACTACCAAGCTGAGCAACTACAAGGCTTTAGAGAAAGATCAGGGCAGGAGTATAAAAGGAATAGCAAATTCACAAAAACTAAGAGCTCATAAGCTCAATTAAGATTGTTAAATAGATATGCAACTGATATCAAGTTCCCGAAAATTCATCAAGTTCACTAAAATAAATTAAAAAACTACAATTACAAATGGAAAATCCACAATATCTAGTAATAACCCAGAGACCCTAATCACAAGATCCCCATTTACCAAATGAATTCAAAAGAAATGCTATCAACCCTGATTCATTTTCAATAATCATACAAAAACAAAAACAAAAAACCACATTACGTTCAAAATCATGATTAACCGATTGCTCTCAAACGCCAACCCCTAAAACAACAACAAAAATCAAAATTGCTACTTACTTGGTTAGCCCATCTTCCAGAACAGACTGCTCGTCGGAGGTCCACTCTATGGCGCCACCCGGATTGTGCATCATCCCAGACGAGCTTTCGGGTTTCGGCACCACCGAATTCCCGTTATTCGCATTCCCGTTTATGGAAGAGGGTCCATGACTGGGCTCTTGATGGTTCCCAGATGGGTTGGCCATCAATCAGCTCCCGAAGAATTTAAAATCTATGAATCGTAAGCAAAACCCAGTTACCGAAGCTCAAAATTGGATGCTCGGACCGCCGGTTCGGTGTTCCCGCCACAGAAAATCGAAGAACCCAGATTGAGAAATATGAAAAAGATAGAGACTTTGATAGGAAGAGAAATTGCTCAGAGCTGTGAAATGATGTTTACAAACAATTTTTGATACTCGACTCGACTCAAAGGAGCTCCAAGAGAATGGAAACGGTGAAGAAGAGGATGTACGGAATAAAGGGCTTTTTATTATTGAACAAAAATGGTAAATATTAAAAAAAGTTTTAAGTATTTTTCTTTTTCTATTAAAAAAAGTATTTTTCTTTTTCTTTGGGATATTCTTTATTTTTCTTTTGAGTTTTTGCCTTCTAAGGAATCAATTTTAATATTAATTCATTTCAATTTGCTATATTTGTTGGAATTTTGTATCATGTGATTGAAATTTGTGGAATAAAAATGGAAATGATAAAAAGAAAAAAAAAGAAAAAAACATTTTTATTTCATATTCATTCAGTTGCTATTTATTGGGATTTTGTGTCCCCTATAATAAGACCCATTTTTTTTATTTGATACATGAACATGTGAAGAAAATTTATGCATTATAAATAATTCAATGTTTATACCATTAGATGTGAATACAAAAAATTAGGAAAAATCAGTCAATAAATTGGTGAAGATTAGTCAGAGTTAAGTCCTAAAACAAATACTAATTCAATGTTTATAATCCCAATAATTTTGAATATAGTAATTAATGTGAGAGGACTTGTACATGAACAAAGAACCAACCTTGTATCTATTCCTAGGCAGAAATTAATTACTAGTTCTGAAAAGTATTGATTAAGATCATTGGTTCTTTCCTTTTTCACCAATGAAATGTGGGAAAGAAAGGACTGCTCCACAAAGTTGGGGAAGTAAGTTACATTGGGTATATATTGGAAATACAAAATCTGACCGGAATTGTTCTTCAGAGTGAACTCGCACAAAATAACACTTTTTATGTGTAAAATGTGAATTTAACCGAGACCTAATAGCATGTACCCGTATTCACATGACGGGTACAAGGATGGTAAGAGTTGCACCCCCGAAGCTGCTTATATCTCATGTTGAACATGAGCCCAAAGACACCCGACCCGACTAACTTTCGGGTTAGGTCAAGTTTATCTTGTAAAATTCAGGATGGATGAACCACATGATACATCACATTTTGTACATGATTTTGACTCGAAACTTGATTTGTCAGCTCTATCCCACCGTACAACACTTGCCCAAAGCATTGAATGAATTGGACATTACATTGACAAAACTCTAGGTAAGTACACAACCACTATACCTCAACCTGGTATTCTTTATGACTTCAAGACACAAGAAAAAGATTTTCATGTAATGTGGTGAATCTGGCTCACACAACAAAAGAGGTTGCATCACATGAAATGGAAACAAACTCATTATTTTCCTTTTTCTTCAGGAGGACAATCAATGGGAAGAGCACATTTAACAAACATCCAAGATCCAGATCCAACCATTAACACATTACTTAGTATCAGAAATGAACAAAAACAAAGAAGCTGTTCCTGGAGTTGATCACCAGCTCTATCAAAATGAATCGAATCGGTGCTTCAACTGGAATGCGAGGAGAGAGATGCCGGAATTGCCAGAAAAGACAAAGGGCATTACAGATATATTTGGGTGGCATTGTTTTGTTTCCACAGACACAATGAACATTCCTTAAATGACGTGGGGAAGACATCCGTTATTGTATTGACAAATAAGATAATATAACAAATACCTTAGTTATTGCACATTTCGACAAGGACAACTATATTTTGATCAATTTCCTATTTGATCCATTCCATCCACCCCCAAAGTCAAGTGCGAAGGAAAAGCAATCAAAATCGTCAATACATATTTTGCTCTCCAAATATATTGTACAACAAAATAAAGAGGAAAAAAATCATGTTCACCTAACCTGAGGTTTCTGTGACTAAGCTAAATGATCAGAACAGGGAGCACCAAAACAGAGCATTTTCTTCCCACCTTTTGATCCTTCCCCTGGCTTCAAGAGGAGAAACAATAAATAAATAAATTGAACAATAAGAGAACATCTAGGAAATTGTCTAATTATCTTCTCCTAACATTCGAAGGCACGCATCTAAACAGGGTGCATTCTTAAAAGTCAGAAATGGCAAGTATATTTAGCAACACCCGTCACAAAAGTACTCTTAAATACTCCCTCCGTCTCAAAATAAGTGTCTTGTTTCTCTACCATTTTTGTCTCAAAACCAGTGTTTTGTTTCTCTAGTATTTTTGTCTCAAAATAAGTGTCATCTTTCTTTTTGTTTTAGAAAGTTAGTTATGCATAATTTACCAATAGTATCTATATAATAAGAGTATCTCTTGAATTCGTTACAACAAATGTCCAAGAGGGTACAAGAGAAATTTCTCAATTTTTCTCAAAAAGAAAACCAATACACTTATTTTGGGACGGAGGTGGAGGGTGTACTAAACAACAAAGAACAGTGACCAATATCCATAGCACTAATGTACAGGGGATAAGCGCTGAAGTAGGTAATCACTTATACATGTGAATCAGGGTGATATTTTTTTCTTTCTCGTTGATAGCCAATACCAACAACACGTGAAGGGAGGCTCGAACCTAAGATCTCGATGGGTGAATTAGGATAATGTTACATACATGGTCAATCATAGAATGATTTGTTTATAGTACCCTTCCCAATTGGCCATAATGATTAGTTTTACACTACAAAAGCAGATATACTCCCATTAAGCTTATGAATGGGCTTTTCGACATGAAACTAAACATATAAGATATCCATACCCTGATAGCTCCAAATATTCTTCAAGGAAGGGGTAGAAAATATGATCTTGAACATCGGTTTAAATTGGAATTTGATCTTACGATGATAGAAAAACCAGCTAGAGCAAAACCTACTGATACTTTGGCGTTCTAAAAAACTTATTTGAAAAATGTTAATAACAAAATTTTTCTTCCTAGTTATTGTGTTTTTGCTGCAAAATATCTCAGTCTGAACAAAACCATGTCATGCAAATATAATAGTTGCATCGTAATACACAATTTGATCCCGATGGCTTCATTCATTTCGACTGCATCAGATTATAATCTGATTGGTAACATCAAAAAGTTCTCTTTTGTTTTAGTCCCTCATAAATTCCTTTTCTCATTAATATAAACTTAACAGAGTCACAAAATAAACTTGATCTAAAAAATTATTCCAAACTATCTGAAAACTGAGATCATCTAAAGCAGATCCATATAATTGTACTAACTACCTACAACCAAGCCAGACAATACTATAATAATATATACTGAAATCAAGGTTGGTGGTAGTTACCTTGTAGAAAATGTGAAAGAGGCAATGGAGGTACATGCCAAGTTGACAAATCTACGAATGGCAGAAGCACTTCTGCTTTATATTTCTCCATAAAATAACAAAATTTCAGTCCCAGACTCAAACTCGGAATCCCATGCCCAGAGTGCTATTGTCTGGCCTATTCCATGAGAATATGAAAATGATGCAACTCACTCATCATTCTGAGGAGCAGGGTTCTTGGTCCTGATTAGCTGGTCCAAACAAGACTTCAAATATTAACAAAACATACATACACACAACAAAATAAAACATGTATTCCAAAAAAAAAAAATGCCTTGCATATCAACTAAAAAACAGCTATTTTGTGAGGGTCACCTGGCTTGGTAATTGCCAAATAATGTTGCCAGATGGGTGACCCAAACACATTATGTATATCAGTTCATCATATTTACTTTCAATATATATTAGAAAAAATTTAGGAAGAAACGTTGGCTGTTCATCATAGAGGTGAATCTTCCCAGGATCATGGTCTCTCTCCATCCATCAAGGGAAAAAATTACTTGAAGCAGAAACAAATGTTGTGATGCACACCAGTGGTACTACACATGTCATGCTTTGATTTGCTTAATGATGGAAAGCCTGATCATGAAGAGTATAAAGGAAAATAATGGCATTCGAATTGATATCATGTATAGACTAAAAAGCAAGGAGAAATTGAAATGATCAATATGCCCTCTTCTACTAATAATAATTACAGAATGTTATTATTTGGGCTATGTCCGAGGGTAATAGTAATAAATAAGCAGCTGACCTTGTGGAAGTATTTCTTTCGAAGTTTGATTGCAGAGCTTACACATCTTTTAACATTGATCTTCAGCATATTATCATTGAAAGTCTGCAAGGCATTCATCACGACTGTCACCTTACAAATATCCAGAACGACTCACTTGATAATTATTGACAAAAGAAGCATGAAACTTAAACTTAGTGTTTTACACTTGCCTTGATCAAATCATCAAATGAATGGGTTCCTCTGATAATTTTATGACGATTCAGTATAAGAATAGCTGCCACACAAAAGACCGATAACTCGTCATCCTGATTTCTAGCAGATGAAACTGCAGTGCGAATCTGCATGCGATCACTTCTTGACCAAATACTCCTTGTCAACCCACAAAAGTGATGTATTAATTTCATCTCAATATTGTTAGGCATAGATTGCTCCAAAATCCCATGTTTTTTATGCATGACACTCTTTGAAATGCCTCCATCCTCTGTGTTTTCTTCCTCTATTTTTGGTATAGAATCCCTAGGAAGCTGTACCACCAATGCTTCAAGACAGCTGTCTTCTAAATTGCAAGTCATGGATTCATTAAAATCAGCGGCCCACATCATCTGCAGTAATTACCAAAAAGATAAAAACTTTGTATGATAATTTTATTGACTGATATGAACTCCATATTACTAAGTAGAAAAGTGAAAAAAAATAATATCAATTTTGTAACAACATTGAAATACATAAAACTGCATAAAACCAATGCTTCGTTAAAATAAAATAATAAAAAGTACAGTTACAAACTTAATGACTGATCTTTTGGCAGATCGTGTCCCTTTTACCTCAACATACTTAAAATTAACAACTAAGTAAGAAGATAAAGCAGATCATTTGTTTACCTAGACAGCCATTTTTTGAGGAAAAACATCCAGCTTCTACTTAGCCTGATACCAACCCTCTTAATGCATCTCTAAACCTCAAACTACAAAGTCCTGGAATGGGCTATGCTTATGTTTAGATGAAAAGGTAACATAATCTTTGTTATTAAAAAAACAGCAATTTCAGCTCCCTTCCAATGTCATCCACCATAATTACAGAATTGAATCTAATAAAGTGACTTAGTATATTTAGATTTACATGTTGAAAAAATACGATATTAATTATGCTTCACCTAAAAACTTAGGAAACTCATTATAACTGGTTTCTTTTTCCTCATCTATTTATCTTTCCTATTCTCTTTCTTAATAATTGCATTACGGTTACAGACTGTTCTGGTAGACTAGTGGTTAACAACAGGAGCATAACATGAACTTTCAACCAGCACCTCAAGCAGGGTATATCTACACATTAAAATGAAGTTCATTTAAGTAAGGTAAATTAAATAAGCACACTAAAATTAGACAGACTTAAGATACAATTGAAAAAGGAGAAGAAATAGATTATGAAAAAGACAACAATTGCCCAAGTACTTCCTTTCATTGGTGACTTGGTGCAGTGCATGCAGACTAATAACATTTGTTTTGTGCACAGGAAAAAAACAAAAGCATATTCCTTCCATAGGAATGGAAATTAGAGCAGATCACTGGTTGATATTACAGGCAACAATCTTGTAAAAGACCAACTCCACTAAAAGTCACGTGCAATCTCGTTATCCCCTTGCATGTGGTCCGTGCACAGATCTTCTAGCCTGGTGCTGGGAATTTTAATATTTTTTTAATTATAATGGCGGCAGGATTAGAACTTGTGATATAAATGTCTAAAAAGCTCTAATACCAAAGGACCAACTCAGCCCAAAGCTTAAGATGATAGTTGAAACTTCAATATTAACTCTATACTAAAACCAATCACAACAATAACCAAGCAATTCTTGAACAAAGTTGGAGGCAACAATCTACATAACCAAGTAATATTATCAGCTCTATTTGACATATCACCATTGTGGTTGGACAATTGTCCAAAATAGTATGCCAGAATCTCCATTCATAGATGACTTATCACAGAAATGATAATGTGATTCTACAAATTTTCACAATGGTGTAATGTACTATAGTGAACGAGAATTTAAGAGCACAAACCTCCCACATACAAAGAGCCTCATCGAAAGATAACTCCCGGCGGAAGAGTACCAGTAGCATTCGAAATGCAAAATGGAGGCTTTCAGCACCTATATGCGACAAATGTGTAAACATTTCCCTGTCTGTGAGTTTTAAAATATGCCACAATGTTTCCAGCTGCTTCATCACTCCAGTTGGTCCTTCCATCCGAAAATTTTCACGCTGGAAAGTTGAGAAATGTGTCTATTAGTTAATGAAGATAATTTATATACCCCACCACATTAACCAAGTTTGGGAATACCATTCTTCTTAGAAGCATCTCGAAGCACCAAAAGGCATCAGCATTATCCTCAAAAAGAACAACAAAGGGAGACAACAAGTCGCTCATACCTGAAATCATATTTTATAAAAACATATACCAATATTTGATAAAGTTCAATTATATAAAATTGGAAAGAGGAGAGAAACACAGAAGGGGCCACAACCTTGACAATAACCTGTTGCCGGATCAACCCACGCATAAACAGCAAGAATATCTGACATTCTAGCTAAATTACTTGTATCCTCATAGAACTCAAGATGACTATCTGTTCTTACGACGTCAACAACTGAAAAGGAACATGGTATTGAGAAGTTTAGACTCATTAACAACATATATGTATTATCACCGAGTTCTATTAAAATTCAAAATCCATAGCTCAGCAACCTATTCGGTGTAGGGTCCAAAGCCATTCAGATACTCTTTCATCACTGACAGTGCCTTCTTGAGATGTTGTCGCCTTTAAGGACGTAGTTTCTGGTTCATCTGATATTCTCAACCTATTCACTATTTGTGTCATGTTACCCCGGTTACTGGACTGCAATACTGATTCATGGGCATCAGCCGGAACCATTTCAATTTCAGATTTGGCTGGAAGAGAGCCAGCATCACATGTTGAACCATTCAATTCTATAACTAAATCTGTATTGTTACTAATTTGAAAACTATGCATTCTATCATCTTCAAATCTCAATTCAGGTTGTGTAGAAAGTACATCAGCATGCAATCCACATTCATTCTTATCTTCTCCACTCTTCTCAAACAAATCTGTGACAGGCAAAGAAGGAAAATCAATATAACTTTCAGTTACGTACTGTGATCCATGTGCTTCTCTCCCCGGAGAAGTGCAACTGAATGGACCAGAAGTGGGTATAAAACAAGATGAGTCATATGCAGCACTCTCTAAGCTTTCCCTCACGCTGACAAGGTCAGCAGAATCCTTAAAGCTTTCCATTTTGCAAGTATAATGTGTGTCTGTACAATTATCATCCCAATCATAACAACTGTCTACTTCGCTGGTATTATCCACATAAGCCACTCGAGTTTCAACTTTAGCTTCACTTATCCTTTCATTTTTGGACAATGTCCTTACATCCATAACTTTAGACCCCACCACATAGGCAAGTGAGCCAGTCCCTATGCTCGAATGCATCATTTGGCATTGCTTGACTAGATCCTTGTAACGTTCCCTGCAAAAACAGTTAAAAAAAGGTTGAGTAATTAAATAAACAACTAATTCTACAAGAAGTTATAATACTAAAATAGCTTGCAAAACAAAAGATATTTGTAGCTGAGCACAGAGGGAGAAGGGATTCAGTCAGCAACAGAATTTATCGTTGATCATTATTAAACTTGTGAAAAGACCTAACACAAACAATAGCGAGTGAAGTAAACAGATAATCTTAATAAGTAGCAAGATAAGCAAAAATTAGGGGAGAGAGTGAGTGAACAGCAAGATGAATGCAATGAACTAGGGAATTGGGAGATGGTCTTAACCAATACACCTAATGACCTAATTGCTATGAGATACAAAAATATAAATTAACCGTGACATCTTCATTTATTAACAAAGATAATTGAGAAAAACTCTGCAAAGAGAAGTTGAATGGTCAAAACCTTCGAGCATTCCTCAATTGCCTTCGATACTCAGCAGTGCTGCTCAATGCATAACAACCAAGTAGAAATTCCCAAACTTCTGCCCTTATAGATGGGTCGACTCCCTACCATAAAGCATAGACAGTGAATTATGTGAAGTCAGAAGTTATTGATTGAATTACTTTCAAGGAGAGAGAATAGAGTGTGCATACACACAGCTCCTACAAATAGAATCAGGGGATAAGTGATGAGGGTGAAACAACATACCCCCAAGACAATCAACTTGAGTGCTTTGTGAAAACCAAGAAGTTTCCCATCGCTATCAAAAGTCGCCTGCCATTTGTCTGGCTTGAGCATTTTGCTTATCTGCACAAGAACAACAATCTTAAGCTATATATTTTAGCAAACAAGGGTTCTCAACAGAAAATTGGTTGCTATACAAATGCATTCAACTTTGAACAAGACACCTTCTATTTTAGACTTAGTGCTGGCACATGTTTTTTTATTAGAGGTTCTTGAATCACTTCAACAAATGAAAAATAATGAAAGACCATGACAGAATATTTTCCAAAAGACCTCCATTCTACTATATGATCTCTGGGATAAAAAACACCACACTCAAGAGCTGCACCCATAGAGATAGACTGTTAGGGATAACAGTGGATTAGCTTCACTTCTATCTGCCAGTCAACTTAGCTGAAACAAACATTTGCCTATGTTAAGTAGGGTTTTAGGTTGATATAACTGGAGCAAGGCGATATCCATACAACAGCCAATGTACCCTGACTAATCTGTTTGGGTAACAATATAGTATTAAAAGAAATTGTAAGCCCCGAAATGCAGTGCTGATCCTTAGAGCGTGCCAATTGCTACTTAATGAATTGGAGATATTCGGTATGAAACCCATGATGCAATAAGATGCAAAACAAGAGTTATGTACAATCCACATGCATGAAAATTGCATTAAGACACACACACACACACACAAATACTATAATTCATAGGAGTCTTACAGAAGTCACAACCTTTATGGACGAAGGATGGAGGCAAGGCTCTCCAATGTCGCGCACAATTGAACTCACTCTCTGCAAATTCACTGTCCCAGCTGTTCCACAGCTCCATTGCCTGTGCTCTCTCCCACAATACATCATAAATCACCAACCCCCTTTATGCCCTATCTCTCTATCACCTTCTCAATTTCCACTGCTATCACCACTAAATAAAACCCACTTCAGAATCAACCAACTAGTTAACAAAACCACAAAACATTATATAGAAGAAAAAAATTGGGGAAACAAGCAATTATTTCCAAAATTTAAGAATCACCCAAAGTTACAAACACAACCCATGACCTGAAGATGCAAAAGGAATAAGAAAAAAAAAAAAACGAAATTTTGATGCTTCCTGCTGGTGGTGGTCGTATTTTAGTAAGTGACAGTGAAATCACACTTAAAAAAACTGAACAATTCTGTAAAAGAAAAATCTTTTGATGTAAATTTAGATCAACCATATGATCACTTGCTTCGCCGCATAAATTCAGTTACAAATGAATCCAAATTAACGCGAGCATTTGCGAATCAGATCTTCAATACAGAAATGCATTTAGCTAAATACATACACATATACATATATAGAGAGAGAGAGAGAGAGAAATATATAGATACATATATATAGGGTTTTTACCAGTAATGCTATGAAGCCGAAAATATGGAATAAGGGATGCTTGGGGAGGAGGTCCTTCTCCGACGCCATTAACACGGACCGTTTCCTCTCTCCTTTCGCTTGGATTT